>JAZAYU010001112.1:0-85833 GCA_038501625.1 Corbicula japonica | reverse complement strand
TTTATTTTTTTCTAATGCCAGTGCAATGTCGACTGAAGATGGCCCTTAATGTTATTATGTTATTATGTAATATAAATATGTTAATGTTGATTTTCTAGTGAGGATCTTGATATTTGCAATGATTTAGCACACTGTAAAGTCAGTACAGACACATATCCTGTGTGTATTTGGAAAAATGAGGAGGAGTTGAAAAATGTGAATGTATCCAGATTCTTTCCAACTACGACCCCACCCCACCCACCTCTTCCTATGACTACACATGGTAAGTAGGTTACGGTAGGGTTGTTTTTCGATGTGATTACACCTTAAAGATAAGACTATATGAGGCGCGTCACGGACAAAAGATACTTTTGACAGTTGACGTTAATTTGAATTGACGTAAATTTGAGCAGACGACATTTACTACTGTATTATGCATTTTGCACTAAAATACCATTTTATTAACAAAATTTGTAACAAAATCACTGTTTAGTTTTAGTTATGAGAAAATAATAGATTGTTGTTGTAAGTCATTTCTAAATATATTAACAACTAAAATGTTGCAAAAGATGACCGAAGGTACCTTTTTCCTGTGGGGTGCCTCAGTTGAGGTCATTGGCATAACAGCCTTGGTCTGCAGGATAAGTATTGTCATTTTTATGTGATTACATTAACATTGCAGTTAAATAATTGACATCTGTATGACACTGTTTAATAACTGGTAAGTTTGCAGGGAAATAATTGACCTTAATGTAGTTTTCTTAATCTTGTCTGGAAAATTTTGACAATTTATGTAGCATCATAGACCTTCCAGGTAAAATATTAAAATGTAAGAAACACTGCAAAACTTACAGCGGTATTTATAAACACTTGAGACATTGAAACTATCGTGTTGACATTCATGAAATGGTGTATATCTTGCAGTGATGTTTTTAACATTAATGGAACACTGTAGACCTTTCTGAGAATTATTATTATAGTGAAACGTCAGGTAAAGCATCTATACTAGTATGCTTATCTATGGTCAAGTCAAGTAAAATATTTATTGGCAAAAACTTATACATGTCCATCGCTAAGTTACAATTGTAGTACAAAAAAGGTTTTAGTGAATATAATTTTAAAACAAAATAGAAGATTATTGTTTATTAGTTGTATTTTAATGTCATTGAAAAGAAAAAAAAGTACTATTGTAAGAACTGTATTCCCTTATATGTCATTGCTAAAATAAACGGTATAGGTGGAAAAGAGATTGATAGCTCTGATGAAAAACATTTTTATTTACAAAGGTGGACCCCCATCCCTTGTACCTCATGGAACAACACCAGCAAATCATGGACAACACCCTCCTAGTATAGGCAGTACCTCACAACAAAAACCAAATGTTCCAACAGGATCAAACAGGTATTTATGTTGTATATACATATATACAGACACAGGTATTTAGGTTGTATATATATGTATACAGGAAACTATAGTATAGAAACCGAACTGCAAACAAGTATTTCAACAGGATTACACAGGTATTTATGTTGTATATACATGTATATAGGAAACTTTACTATGAATTTGTACTGCAAACAAATGTTTCAACAGGATCACATAGGTCGTTGTATATACATGTATATATGAAACTATAGTATAGAAACTGTACTGAAAACAAATGTTCCAACAGGATTACACAGGTATTTATATTGTATTTACATGTATACAGGAAACTAAAGCTCTAGTATAGAAACTGTACTGCAGACAAATGTTTCAACAGGATAACAGAGGTATTAGTGTTGTATATATATTTTTACAGGAAACTTTAGTACAGAAACTGTACTGCAAACAAGTCTAACTTTCATAAAAGATTCACTGTGTGTGTTATATCTTGTGAATAAGACACTGTGTCGTATGAGTAACGACTCATAATATACATGTACATACATGTCTGAACTTTTTCATTTAAATCATAACATATTTAACAATTTTGAGAACATATTTTCCTTCTTAGTCATTGTCCTATTTATGGTTTAAATACCGGTAAGGCATTTTTTTCAAGTAATTTCACTAATGTACCATTATTTAATAGGTTGAAAAACTTCTGCCTAAATTCACTTTGCTCTGGAAACTTTCAAAGCCAGTTGCAGAATTTATAAATTGTACCATAGTCTAACAATTACCTATCTCTGTCAGTAGCTTATTATTCTGTAATTTATAATGAGTGAAACCGTTTAAATCAGATAGTTTGGGTCTAATAAAAAAGGTTAAATGAAATCATGCAAATGGTTTCATGCAATGATGAACACGTGTATTGGATAATCTGAGCAATCTTTTCAGGGTGTCCAGGTTAACTAAATAGGTAGAGTAATTGGCATTGAATGGCTAGGCACTGTCGCCGTGCGGGTTCACGCACCAGTAAGACAATAATAAAAATATAAAGCTTTAATAGTTTACTTCTGATAACTTACAACTGAATTACGCCTGATTTAAATCTGATTTTTTTATTTATTTAATATAGAGTTGCACTAGTCTGTACGTAGGTCCTCCAAATTTGGTTGCATCAACTTCTAAACTATCAGGCGGATTTCTATCAAACTTGCACAAACGATCAAGTAGAATGTTTAGATGATCGTTCAAATAGGATTTTTTCCTGTGGCTGTTTTTTTACAGAGTTATGGCCTTGATTATTACAAATGTTGTTGCAGCAGTTTGGGGCATCATTGTCTGAGGACACATTCTAGTTGAGTTTCATATTTGCATTGCAGTACTACTACAGTGAAGTCACCTCCTGGTTTTGTCATTTCAACAAAGTCATCTGTTGTTACTCCTCCTCTTACTGGTTCCCCTATACATCCTGTTACTGGTTCAGCCACACAGATACTCGGGCACCAGTCAACTTTGACTGGTTTTTCTCAGTCAGCTTCTACACAAGGTGCACAGTCTACCACAGTAAGCAATGGAGCTACAAGTGCCCTTGGAAACAGGTATTGTTTTATATGTAAGCAATGCAATTATTAAGTAATATACCGGTACTGTTGCTTGGAAGATACCTGTAGACACCATTCTCATGACACATTCGAAATACAAATTTCGGTAAATTTAAGATTTTTGAGGCTTCGTAATTGGAAAACATTCTAATAAGTGTGAATTTCGCAAAAAAAAAATCGGCGAAAAATCGGCAATATTTCGGGAAAATTTAATATTTTCGAAGTTCCGTCATAGGAATATTTCCTAATAAGTGTGAATTTCGAAAAATATCGGCTAAAAAAATCGGCAATTTTTTCGGTAAAATTAATATTTTCGAAGCTCCGTCATTAACATATCCTAATTACTGTGAATTTCTAAAAAAATCTGAGAAAAATCGGCAATGTTTTCGGCAAGTGCAATATTTTCGAAGCTCCGTCATTGATACATATTCTAATAAGTGTTAATCTCGTAAAAAAAATCGGCAATTTTTTTTGGTAAACTTGATATCTTTAACGCTTAGTCATTGGAACACAATTCCAAAAAAGTTTTATAGATCTTTCTCTATTGTGACATCCTCTAAGATTATTGATGATTGTGTATCACCACTGCGCATTTAACTGTTAATTTCAGTCTTTGTCCGTATGCAAGCTTTTCACACTCGAATATTAATCTATTGTCCAGATGTTAAATTCAATTAAACTTTGTCAAAGGCGAATAGCAAGAACAATCAAGCCTCGGGGCAAACAAACTGTATCCCGTCATTTCAGTTCATGCAGAGTTTGTGTCATATAATCTGAATTTTCGAGTTTGCAAGAGGTGTTGACAGCAATCTCTGTTAATAAATTTACAATACCTGGTGACAGATTCAAACAACACAGCCTTAGGCAATTATAACGGCTGTGACAATTTTCTTAAAACTGAAAAGCAGTGGAAAAATTTTAGATTATAACAATATGCAACTGGCTAAAATATTCAATTAGCATTATTACTCTGGCCAACATGAACAGTGAACTATGCCAATTATATCAAAATAAATAATAGTCCTTACAACAAACATTGCTTATATCAACATCGAGTGCTTTCCATAATAATTTCCAAATTATATCTTCAATATGAAAAAGATTTATAAAATTTTTATTACTAAACCAAGAAAAAAATCGGTCAAACTTATATTACAAATGCTCGTCGAAAATTAATTACCGAAAAAATTACCGATAGATAATGGCCAGATTTAAAAAATCGTATGTTTTTATAAGAAACTTTAAAAAGTACCTGCCAAAAAACGAAATCTTCTTGTAGATCGCGCTTATAAGACGGGTCTCCTACTTTTAAGGCTATTTTCCAAGGAAAAAACCCCGTCTTATAAGCGGGAAAATACGGTACTGTTGCTTGGAAGATACCTGTAGACACCATTCTCATGACACATTCGAAATACAATGCTGTCAGAGTTTTACTCTTACATTAATCTTTAGTTATATGTAAAGGGCTTTATCAGGGATAAAAGTTATAAATTATTTAAATAGCTAGCACTGTAAATATACTAAAAGTATTCCAAGAAATTTTTGTTGCACCTTATGTATATGGCATTTTTCAAGAATTCTCAGAGCCATTTGTTGCACAATGCGTACGAACCCAGCTATCCATGTTTACGTGTTCCCAGGACTAGGTTGATGCATCATTTGTACATGCTGTTGTTTCATTGTTGCCATTCCTTACTTATTGTTGTACTTTGTGTAAAAATTCTTTTTCCGGTGTTCCCAAGACTGTATGTTGCACCATGTGTAATTGTATGTAATATTGTCTGGTTGCGAGTGGCAACATTCAAGTCTAGAAGTCTAGTTAATAAAACTACTAACACAAGGTGTGTCTTGATTCCTTTATGCACAGGCAACAAGTGCCTACTATCAAGTGGTCAGTGTATTCTTTGGGCGGATGTTTAATCTATTATATCAACTAGGCAATCTTGGAATATAGACTTGCTTTAGATAATTAAATACATTTGCTAAATGTTACAAATCCTTGCTTCATTATTCCCAGAAATACTTTACAGCTTGTTGGACAGTGTTGTATTGTCGGCGTTTCAGTGTTTGCAGTAATATTTGTTGCTTCATTTGTTGCATCATTTGTTGTATTCTTGTTTCAGTGTTCCCAACACTAATTATTACACAATACCTATATTCTATTGTTCCAGTGTTCCAGGGACTGTTACACCATTAGAACATGATTTTGTTTTAGTTTTCCCAGTATTATTTGTGACACGATATGTAAATGTTCATTGTTCCATGATGATCCCAGTGCAATTTGTTACATTATATGCACATTTTCTTGTCAGAGATGAATTAAGTTTGTCAGAATAGGAAGCAGTTTTTTCAGTTCTAAGAAGTCATATAGGTCTTTGACTTTCTGTACGAAACATTTATATAAAACCTACTCAGAAGAGAGAGAGAGAGAGAGAGAGAGAGAGAGAGAGAGAGAGAGAGAGAGAGAGAGAATCTTGACAGTTGGGAGACTCTATTTCCCAAATCTCCCTCTAAGCAGTTCTTTTCTTGTTTAAGTGTTCCAAAGACAATTTTCGTTACACCATTAAACATGTTCTTGTTTCAGTTCAGAAGACAATGGTCCAGCTCTAAGTAGTGGCGCTATTGCAGCACTTGTGATCGGACTTCTAGCCTTTACCACCATTCTTGTTTATGCGGGGATTAAAATTTATAAAAAGAAATTTAGACATCTTGGAACTGAAGGTACCATGGTTTTATCGGAATCAGGCTCACAAAATGGATTTTCTTGTGAAAAGTTATCTTCATTTTTTATAAACATTATGATGTAAAGACACATCCACATTATACACTACTCAAAATTTGATAAGGATTACTTTCCTTTTTACCCCGATTTATTGGTCTTACAAAGTTTCAACTGGAGTTCTGCTTCAACACTTTGTTGGCTCATCCCTGTTTTTGCACAATGCTGATGTCAAATGAACATATTTTGCAAAACACAGCAAATATTGTATCGTTTTAACCATGTGTAAGGAATATACACACCTTTTAATTAATTAAGCAATGCAAATTTTTAGTAGTATAGGTTGGTCTACAATGAACTCAACAATGCAAGTTGTACATGTTTGTTCTCTAGAATTAGTGCTACTTAGAACTCCTTTTAAAATCTTAATTTGGAAATATATTTTGCCATAGACCATTCGAGTTACTGTTTTTCGTTTATTATTTTGATGTAAATATTATCTAGAAGTTCATATTTTAAACATGTTCTCTCTATCTGTCTTTAACATGTTGGCTGTGCCATAGAGAGGCTGCATTTTCTGAGTATGCCTGTATTCCTTATAATGTATATATCACATTTTTATTAGCTGCCTATTTCATTCTTTCAGATTCTTCAAAGTACAGAGCGGGAAGCACAATGTTTGACAGTACGTTGTTTCTACGTAATGCAGATCAAGTCTCTATAAACGCTTCAGCACCAAGTTCCACAGCTGTCCCTTACCAGGAAATGAACAATTCGTGACTGAAAAAAAAAACAAACAACAAAAATACTTACATGAATTCTTTTTATGCCAGTTATCAAATCCTTTCATATCTGTGATTTTGAATGCTTTAAATGTATTGATGATCTGCAAATAAGATTTTTATTTTTAATGATGAACATTCAAAAGGATTTGTGGGTTCGTTATATTTATAATGTATGTCTTGTTAAGTTAGTATTAAATTATTTGCAGTGTTATATTTTGATGTTCTTCAGTTCTTCAAGAAGAAGAATTTTTCTCTTGCAAGTAGCAAGAATTTAGTGTTATTAAATATATTACTGTCTGTGCAAATAGCACAAATCAATGTGTCACGGTACCTCTGGGAAAACATGTAAAAGGTAATTCGACCAAAAAGAAAGTTTTCTCACAATTTTAGGGCCTTTAAGTGAAGTTTTTGAGCCCGATTATTGACACTTATTAAAATGTATAAATGTATATATTATTGTTAACTCGAACGTTCTCCGTGTTGAGTGTTGTCAGCGCAATATAATTTTTACAACGCTTAACATTACAAAGTTAATCCATCACAAAACGATGGTGTGCATATGGCTTAAGAGAAAGGGATGGCATGTGTATGGCTTAAGAGAAGATGGTGTGCGTATGTCTTAAGAGAAATGGATGGTGTGCGTATGTCTTAAGAGAAATGGATGGTGTGCCTATGGCTTATGAGAAAGTGATTGTGTGCGTATGGCTTAAGAGAAAGGGATGGTGTGCGTATGGCTTAAGAGAAAGGGATGGTGTGCGTATGGCTTAAGAGAAAGGGATGGTGTGCATATGGCTTAAGAGAAAGGGATGGTGTGTGTATGGCTTAAGAGAAAGGGATGGTGTGCGTATGGCTTAAGAAAAAGTTAAGAGAAAGTGACTGGTGGTCGTATTTAAATTATTTATATCAGCCATTGTATGACTTCGTCTTTATCCTTATTTTATAAACACTTACTTTTATTAATATATAAACGCCCATATATGAACACAGTTTTGGATTTACGTGCGTTCTGATCGGACGAAAACACTAGTGATGGGATAATTGATCAGAAAATCAATAAATCAGTGATGAAGGCTCTGACTTGACTGACGATGGCTAAAGACATATTCGTTGAAGAAAATAAATTGAAATGGAATGGTGAGTTTAAACAGTCTTGTTTAATTTTTATGTTTTACTTGGTTCTTATATGTATACAAAACTGTAGTCTGTAGATTACATTGCAGAACGTTGTATTCATTTTCATTTGTAAGACCGGTCCTTTTAGGTTCGGTCAGGAATTCATCCTGCATTACCTATTATTTTCAGTTCCGAATATGCTTGGTCCTGTTTTTTATCCAAGTGTGTTAGGACCGAGGTAAAGTGGTGCATATAATTGAAAACTAGTTCATGATGCAATGCGTATTGTGTTTCTAGTCACTTGCGCTTGACCAGCCGCCTCACCCCCAGCCCGCCCTGACTAATAAAACCCTTGTTTCCTTGATAGAAAAGACTTTACAAACATATGGAGCAACCAGTTTGGACTATATGACCTTAAATTCTTTACATTTTTCACTTCACTTGCAATTTTTCAAATGAATATATATCTCAGCAACCAGTTGACTGATTTCAAAAATCTTTTCAGTTCTGTACTCAGTTTCAATAAGCATAAACATACAGAATAACCAGTTTGGAATTTTTATGAACTTTTCCAGCCATTTTTTTTGAAACAGCCCATACATGTTTATTAAAAGAGTATTTTAATGTAGTTATTGTCCATGTCCGTAGTGCAAGAATCAGTTACACCATTACAAGTTTTGCAGATTTATCAGAAGAAATCGATTAATCAGTGTGTTTGCTTCTGATTCATCAATGAATTTTTTTAACTCATTTGACAGTCACTAAAACACTTACCTCTGTATACGGACTACGGACGTTTTATCAGTCAGATAACCTATTTTGTAGACTCTTTCTCCGTCGTTATCAAAAAATAAACGACTGTTGTAAACCAAACACTAGAGCCCCCTGATTGGCTGCTGGATGACGTCACATTTGCTTTCAGTATCTATTTTTATATTTTCTCTCCAGCTTCTTATCAACTAGGCCTATTGCTCATCACTATAATTCATGATATAAAACGTGACATCAGGGTCTAGACCCTGGTGACATGTATCAAGAGTAAATATGCACCCTTTGTGATAAAAAAAGAATAGGTACAGCTTATACTTTATTAAACCAGCAAGTAGAAGGTGTTTACTACAGCGCTTTGAACAACATGATATAGCAAACATTGTGCAGCATTAAATTTTGTGCAACTCAAAGGTTTAAGATATCTCGGTATAGTAACAGCAACCCTGTAGGGATAAAGGTAAGCATGCATCTTGTAATATGACTCCGAGTTCGTTGTATTCTTAAATCTAACGATAACTGGTGTTAAGTTGTTAATATCTTTAAACGTATACAGCCTATTTTAAACCTCAAGGAAAGATAACTGAAGCTCGCTAAGGATTCTCTGGCGACTATAATCGCCAGACAAAATTGGTTTACTACTACTGTCTGCTTGACTGTTTCACTGCGCATGTCTGTACTTTCAGCAGACAGCGACAGTAGTAAACCAATTTTGTCTGGCGACTATAATCGCCAGAGAATCCTTAGCGAGCTTAAGTTATCATTCCTTGAGGTTTAAATATAGGCGATATAACCCAGTTATTCAAGTAAAGTACCTGCTGCTGGAGATTATCAGTTAAACACCAATTAGTGTTAGATTAAAATACAACAAACTCAGAGTCATATTACAAGGTGCACGTTTACCATTATCCCAACAGGGTTGCTGATAGCAATTTGATGCCACTTCACTCGGTCACTGATTTATTTGAATGGAATGTCTACTAAACTGAGATATGTTAAACCTTCGAGTTGCACAAAATCTGCACAATGTTTGTGAACATGTCGTTCAGTGCAGTGCGATGTTTACACCTCCTAATTGCTGGTTTAATGAAGTATAAGCTGTACCTCTTCTTTTTTATCACAAAGGGTGCTCATTTTCTCTTCATCCATGTCAAGTTTTATCATGAATTATTGTGATGAGCAATAGGCCTAGTTGATAAGAAGCTGTAGAGAAAATATTAAAATAGATACAGAAAGCATATGTGACGTCATCCTGCAGCCAATTAGATGCCTCTAGTTTTTGGTTTACAACAGTCGTTTATTTTGTGATAACGACGGAGAAAGAGTCTAACTGTCTGCTTGTCTGATGAAATACAGACATGCGCAGTGAAACAGTCAACCTGATTTTGACGACGTTCATCGGAAAACCCGGAAATATTCGAGGTAAGGATAATATTTATTGACAATTAAGTTTATTTTATATGGCTTTGTTTAAACCTGTAACGCAAATAAATATTATATTAAACGAAATTATTTATTTAAGGAATTGTATTTTGCTTATCCATTCAGATTGTCTTCGTAGTTCAAATGATTCATTACTAACACTATTTCTTTAATTCTTATTCTACTTTCGTTTTCGCCAATCAACAAGAAAGTTAGATTTTTTGTATGCTGCGACTGCATGTTAATTTGTTTGTTACTTCAGAACTGGGTTAAAGTATACTTTAATCCAGTTCAGAATGATTTTTTTAAAATAC
This sequence comes from Corbicula japonica, assembly GCA_038501625.1. Classification (NCBI taxonomy): domain Eukaryota; kingdom Metazoa; phylum Mollusca; class Bivalvia; order Venerida; family Cyrenidae; genus Corbicula; species Corbicula japonica. The sequence goes on along the minus strand of JAZAYU010001112.1, from coordinate 75,761 downwards.
ATTGATCCTCACTAGTAACGAGGGTGTCGACCAATTACACGTTATTCCTGTGGTGTTTGAGAAGAAAGGAAAATCTCATTTTTTGAGGATAATATAAATATGAATTGAAAAGTTGTTTTTACGGAAAAGTATATCGGCCTCGCTTTATATAAAGTTTTGAAATAATGAGTGCAAAAGTATGTGAGTTGTTTCTTTAGACACATAAAATAATTGACTTGTCTTTTTCAACATCTTGCTCGTTGGTTAATTTTGAGCGACGAATAAAAATACTTAAAATACTAGTCTTAAAAAAGTGAAATATGCATATATCACTATAATCAGGAATCGCCACACTCACAAAAACACAGCATCCCCTCGCAGCGAAAAAGAAGAGGAAGATAGAGCAATAATTTCTGTACTACTATAGTTCGATTTTTACCCGTGAGCTGTGACCTTTCGGACAAGTCCACTGTTATAATCCTAAATAGGTAAAGTGCGTCAATTTACAGTTACCTTTAAGTAAGTTAACTTATACGACATTAAAACCTGTTAGCATTTTTTCCGTCACGATGTATTAGCTCAGTGGTTAAGGAACTCAGGCTGTAATGCAAAACATTGCAAGTTCGAATCCAATAACAGCAAGTTTTTTTTTCGTATTTCATATGCTTTTTATTATTTTAATTTAGTTCATGTGATATGATTTTATTTATTGTTTTGCAATTCCCTTTTAATTTTGTTCATATTCATTCCTTTTTCTAACAATATTTTGTTGAGCAGCTTGCCGTGACCCCTTAAGCCTCTGCACCGAAGGGGCGCTGACACCTGTAAACACTGACGTTCTGTAAACAATTGTAGTAAAAGGAACCTTCATTATAATATCTTACTTTTATTTAAAAATATTCAAAACGAATTTGCACCATTTTTGGCATCGTCCGAAAACTGTGTTTGAGTAAGCTTTGATCGCAACATCTTATTAGCATTTTTGTCGGTGTCTACATGAATGAATTGGAAAAAATGCTATAAAAACACAGAAAAAATAAATCCCCCTCATGGGATTCGAACAAATATTCCTCATGGGATTCGAACACATAACCCCTACGCCAAAATGTTTCACCTCAGGTGCGTTACTGCCACGGCCATGAAGTCTTATGTTACATAGTGTTCAATTTTAACATTATGAGCCATGATGGGAATATCTAACTTCCCTATTTTGTGGAATATTCCAAAAATCTATAAATACAAAAGTACATTCACGGCTCAATGCGTAAAATCGGACTATAGATAATCTACAAATGAAGAGCGTCAGGAAAAAAAATATAACAACTGAATAACAAATTTTCTTTTTTTTTCCAGCAAAACAAGAAAAAAAGAATGGTGATGGGGGTTGGGTAGGGATGGTGATATGTCATTGGACTGAAGACTAGAAGTGTTAGGTGTTTAAGTTCTTTTGAATTTACTGTCAATTTATAATCATAAAATCATGCAACTAAAATTGTTTATTATTCCAGATTTTATCTATAGTAAGTATTCGCCATTTCTTATACCTCTTAAAAACCAAGTAAGTAAGGCGAATACGTATCTAAAATATCATGTAAAATGAGTTTATTATTTAAAAGCAAATTAAATACTATCATAATTATTGTTTAGATGCCTAGTTTTTTTAGGATTGTTAAAATGAAGTTATTATTTGAAAAGCAAATAAAATACTTTAATTATTTATTTATATGCCTGTCTTTTTCTAAGACTGTAAATGTTTTTTGTGCGTGCGCATTAGTTGCTTTTTTCATGACACTTTAATTTGTCGATTATCTAATTTTTCAGAGAATCAAGTCAAACTCTTTAAGGCGAGTATTTCTATTTGTCGCTTCAGCGTATAGATGACAAAGATGTTGAAAAAGACAAATCAGTTATTTTCATGTTTTTATTTTGTAGAAAAAGACTTGAGGACGCACAATTTTATAAATTTATACATCATAGCGAGGCCAATATTCGTGTCTGCATGTTTTCATTTTAACATCATTCAAAATTATAGCTGTAAGGAAAAATGGAGAAAAAGTGCATTTTGTTTAATGACAAATTATTAATTACACCATTATTCATCATAGTCTCGTTTCGTGAACAACTTAATTATTCTTGTAAGATAATTTAGACATCAGCCACCTGTCTTCAGCAGCCACTTTTTGTCACTCCCTTGGGTGGCTGCTAATGAAAGGTTTGACTGTATTTAGGATCTAAACAATAATCCACAAAAGTTACATGGGTATAGAAGCCATTACACCAGGATGAGAAAGGAGATGGGATACGACAAGAACAATGGATCAGCTTTGGTGTGGCTTACTTATTGTGAGATGCCGTCAGAAAATTTGAAATTAACTTGACATATAAAAAACAACTTGACATGACTATTCCAGGAAGCAAACATAAAGTTCGTCTGTCGAAGTGGTGGGAATCTGTCGGTGATGTTACTCGTATCGTTGCATTTATAATGATTTATTTTATCAATCAGGTTCTTGATATCAGTGAATTACGTGGGTATAGACAAACTGAACGTAATTCCTGTTATGTTGAAGAAGACAGAAGATGTGGAACAACGAGGCGGCGTCAGTTCTGTTGTCAAGGACAATGGATCATCTTGGATATGGCTTACCCATGGGGATAGTCAGAAGGAAGGTTTACGATGAGCTTTTTAAATCGCTTAGCAGCGGATTATTCAATATTGCAGGAAGCAAAGCAGAAGGTCTTACGAAGTGGTGGGAATCTGACTGTGATGTTCTAGTTGTACCATCGAAAGTTATTTCTACAACCAACCCGCAACAATTAGCCAATATTACGGACAATGTTTCAGTATTCAGACTGGATAGGACAGATACAGCTCCTGGCTACACACGGCTGATACTCGGAAATATTAGTAGAATAGACGAAGAAGTTCGAGAATCGCTGTTTGGACCAGTATCAGGGAATACGTATTTGTCCAGTGAAAAATGGCGAGAATCCTTCAAGCTTAAAGAGTATGACTTGAGTGTTTATGCAACTTCATTACCACAGAGTCGAGGGCCATCTAACCCAATATCACTTTTAAACGGGAGTATCGTTGATGATATCGACTTAGTAGTTGGTATAATTTGTGACTGTCCTGAATTGCTTCAATCCTGGTTAGATCGTCCACGAAAATACAGTTGGCCGAATGTCGATATTTTACGAGAGGTTTCAACGATGGAAGCACACGTTGTTCCCATTGGACACGAAGGAAGTCCTTTGCAGTTCTTAGAGTGGAGAATCTGCTTCACAAAAGCGGAAATCAAACTCATTCATAGTTTCAATGATTGTCAGATCAAATTGCTTATCTTATTAAAGTGGCTAACTAAAAGCTGTTTGAAGCCAATCTGTAAGGAAATGACGTCATATGTGATAAAGAATCTCGTCACGTGGTTGGTGGAAAAACTTCCAGAACACTATTTTACTGAAAACAACCTTCTGAATGCTTTACATATTGCACTAAAAACACTCAAATGTTGCGTGTTTAGTAAATGTCTCACAAACTACATGATTCCAGACAGAAACCTGCTAGCTGGTCGGCTTACAGGACTTGAGAGATCTGAGGTGTGTACGATGATAGATTTTTTACTAGAGCAAGGACCACAGATAGTAATCCGGTGTGAAAAGATCAGCAATGCCTTCAGCATGATGTTAAAGTCTCCAGAAACATTCTCCATGTGCACACAGTGGCAAATACGTTTAGAAATAGCATTATTATGTTGTATGCATACGTGTAAAGATACTGAAGTCAATGATGAATGGGGTGATATATTTTTAAAGATTATCTTACCAGACATCATTGAACTACTCTTAAGTGGAGTAAACTGGTACCAAATTTTCCAAATTGTGATATATCGAATGAAAATATGTATCTCTTAGAGTGTAAAGGAAGACATTGTCCTGTGTTGTATATTCTTTCATATGCTAAGCTAAACAAACATTACAAGTTTACTAGCGTGATATCTGTTCATTGGAATGTTTCTTCTGGTATCTAGAGGCTATTAAATAATGGTTAAAATAAAGATTTTAAAATAGACATCTTCTTAAAGCTTGGCGGTCGAAAACAACTTGTAGAAGTGGAAACACTTCAACGATTAAACCAACCAATTTTGTTTAAAAAAGAGAACATTTTTGATTATTAGGAAAGCATAAATTCGTTTAGGGATCCTTAGCTGACAACTTAAAAATCTACTGATGTGTCTAAACTTGTATACATTTAACTTAAATAAAAGCGTAACGTAACTTCCCTAGAGCGTTTTACTAATAAGATCTAGATTGGTTAGAGTCTTTCTTTCCTGTACCAAAGGCAGTCAGTTCAAGTCTAAAATATATTTTTGAGGAAAAATGCATTTTCTCCTAAATTTATTTTTTATAATGGTATATATAACAATGAAATCTCGTATAGTCAGTGAATAGTGCATACCTGTAAACAGGTATTGTTTCTCGTTTTATCCCATTATTTAGCAATCGAAAATGGTGGACATAAAAAAAGATAGAAATGACAGAATATGTCGCAGTGGTAACAAGAAATCCATGGAAACAAAGTATCATTCCTATTAACTTCCCCCTTGTACAAAGAGGGAAATATTTAATATTGTTAAATTTGAATCATTAATGTCCTCAAATATTAAATGTATCTAAGTTCGTTTGTTTTGCAAATAAGTGGCCGAGCGCAAATACTAGCACAAACTGATAGTATACTAGTATGTGATGACAATGTATTCAGTTTTGTGCTCTAACTTCTAAGATATGTCCTTGCTCTGAAACTAAAATTTCCTAAAGTATTGTTTTAATTGTCCATGAAATTTATTTTATTTTTATTTTTTATATCTTGTAATTAGAATAACACAACTAATGCATATGAAAAAACTTTAAAACTGAATAAATGCTGTTATATTTATCTTTTTGAGCGGTTTCAGAAGCTCAACTTGAACATACGAGATGTAGGTTACGTCCGCTTTCGAAGTGGAAGGTTTCAAGTTCGATTCTCTGCGGGAAAACTTAATTATAAAAATGCGAGTTCCGACATAAACGACTATGTAAGCAACATGCAATTAGCAAACTTAATATTCACCGCGCGAACTGTTTCTTGAAATAGTTAAGTTAAAATTTTTCAAAAACTATATATTATATAACTGTAATTTCACAAGCTCTGAAGTACAATGTTTGGCATCTTGTATTTTAAGCTAAAATGTTTCTGTTATTTCTAATACTTTCCTCTATTTTTTTCTACTCCCTCAGAACCTTCCTGTTATTAACTGAAATAAATATATTCAATGAGTTAAAAAATACCTAGCAAGCATCTGCAAACAAAAAGGTTAATCCAGAGCGAGATATCTGTAAATCTAGCATACTTTAAGCGGGGAGGGCGGCACACATCGCAAATGGCGAAAACTGCCTACAATTTCAAAAAATATGCATAGTTCACTTTTTTATATAAGCTTGTAACATAGCGTCGAGTATGTTGTTTTTTTTTAAATATAAACGCCTGTATGAACGCAAACGGTACATTTTCTATGAAACAAAACGATACTATTTTGATTTTCTTGCATTCTTATAGGACGAAAATTTTCTTGTATTCTTATCAGACGAAAACAGCCCCGGATAACATTTAAATGTTGTGTTTATGATTAACAATGTTGTTGCAAATAAAATGCGTTTCGAATACTGGTATTTTCCACAATAACACATGAAACCAGCTGAATGTTCATTGAAGATTCGTTATTTTCTTCTTTCATGACAAGAGATAAGACCAAAATGTGAAAAACGAATTTAAGAAGCTTGCACGTTAAAACGACATCGTTTACAATGGCACATTCATAACGTTTAACGAGACATACATGGGAGTCTTATATACATGTCAAAATGAAATATGCAGTTTTATTTTCACTCTGCCCTCCACCTCCCCAGCCAGATTTGTCGCAACCATACCTCTTGATATAAAGAGCTTATATGATTCTACCCGGATTTTTTTTCACGGGGTGCAATTTAACCTATATAAGTCGTGAAAGTTCAAACACGAAAATTTACATTTTGAAAGTATTAAAGTGTGTTTTCCTCGGAGATTCATTATCCTTACATTGCTCAACACTCCGCGATTTTTAAAATATCCCTTTTATTCTGTTTAAAAAAAAATATCGGTCATACTCACCATGCTCACGTTTTGTGCAGTGCGTTCGCAGTGGACGGAGTATTTACTCATGTTGCTATGTTCTCTATTTTGGTAGTGGAGCGAATGTTTATCGGACGTGTGCGCGCTAATTATACAGATTATTGATCTGTCTTTTAATACCCTAAATTGGAATTATTTCATCGGAAAATCCCCGGGTATATTTAAGCATAATAACAAAATAATTAAATGAAGGTTGTTTTCATTTTAATATGGATTAGCTAATCACTGTAAGATGAAATGGAATTTTTTATTTATAAAATTGAATTGAATACAATTTAAACTTTCCTTAGTGGTGGTCTTAATTATATATTAATTTCATTAAACGTTTGTTTTCCGAATAAAATAAATACGATTATAGACGGTAATGACTGCTATATAACAGTAAACAACAGTATTTTTAAAATATTTATTCAGGTTCTGAACATTAAAGCGCAGTAGTTACGTCGGTAAAGACCAACCGAATTCATCACACGTTATTCCTGTTATGTAGGAGAAAAAGGGGGATGTGGAACGACGAGGCCGCGTCAGTTCTGTTGTCGAGGACAATGGATCATCTTGGGTTTGGATTACCCATGGTGAGATTCCCACAGAAAGTTACCGATAAGGTTATCGAATTGTTTTCAAATACAAATACGAGTATCGGAGTCAATATTGCAGGAAGCAAAGCTGAAGGTCTGACAAAATGTTGGGAATCAGACATTGATTTGCTCTTCGCACATTCGTCTTTTATTTGTACAACAAACCCGCTACAATTTTATAACACTACGGACAATATTTTAGTATCCGAGCTAGATATGACAGATACAGCTGCTGGCTACACACGGTAGATAAGCTTAAATATAAGTAAAACAGACAAACCATGTATACAACCGCTCTTTGGGAAAACCTACTTGTGCAGTGATGAATGGCGGGAATCCTTCAGAGGATGGGACTCGATGGATGGTTGCATAGCTTCATTGTCACACAGTCGGGGACCATCCAATCCTGTGTCACTTCTTAACGGGGTTTTTGTCGATGATTGTGACTATGTAGATGGTTTAATTTGTGACTGTCCTGATAGCTTCAATCCTGGTTAGATCGTTCACGAAAATACAGTTGGCCGAGTGCCGATATTTTACGAGAGGTGTCAACAATGGAAGCCCACGTTGTTCCCGTGGGATACAAAGGAAGTCCTTTACAGTTCTTAGATTGGAGAATCTGCTTCACAAAAGCAGAAATAAAACTCATTCGTAGTTTCAATGATTGTCAGATCAAATTGCTTATTGTATTGAGGTGGCTAGCAAAATCCTGTTTTAAACCCACTTGTACAGTACTGAAAATCATGAAATTGACAACCGGATCGGAAGCGGATCGGAAGCGGACCGGAAACCGATCCTGTTAGGAGCGCAATCGAAGCGCAATCGAATTGGAAACGGAATGGAATCGAAGCGAATCGCTTTGAGCGTTTGGATCGCTTGGAGTGAAAAGACCGGGACATTTTGAACGGATCGGAATCGCTTTGAACGTTTGGATCGCTTGGAGTGAAAAGACCGGAGCGTTTTGACCGGATCGGAATCGCTTTGAGCGTTTGGATCGCTTGGAGTGAAAAGACCGGAGCGTTTTGATCGGATCGGATCGGATCGCTTCTATTTATAGTTTTTCAGTTATATATAGTAGCGATCCGAATCGCTTCTTCCGATTCTTTTAACGACTTTAAACAAAGCAATTTTTGACAATAATTTAATTGAGTTTTCTGCTATCAAACACTAGTAATAAAAAACTAATTTAACTATAATTTTGTAAATAAAACTGAAAACATATAATAGTAAATGGTGTGTTTGTCATTCACACGCATGATATTATTGAAATTAAGTTCGGAACCTGTTTCTATAAAGTGCTCTTTAAGCGAAAATACGTAATATTTTTTCTTACACACGGGAAGAAATAAGGCACATTTACATTCACCCGTGCTTCATTATGGAATTAATGTGTTTTTTTATTTAGTAAGGAGATTCACAACTGAACTGTATTTAATGCTAATAAAAATTTTTGAATGTAAACATTTATTAAGTTCAGTATGAAATATAAACCATGAACGCTGTCCGAAACTAAAAGATAAACTATTTTTCCCTAATGATTTCAGCGCGAGATGCGTTATAAGTAATGACCCATGAAAAGCGGGAGCGAAAAGATCGGAATCGGAAGAATCGGTTTGAGCGTAAAGATTGTTTGGAGCGCATTGTTAATGACCAATGAAAATCGGGAGCGAAAAGATCGGAATCGGAAGAATCGGTTTGGAGCGCATTGTCTGAAGTGAAAAAAATGGAGTGCAATCGAATTGGAATTGGACCGCAATGGGAATGGAATCGGATCGGTTATAGATGACATTAGGATCGGAAGCGGACCGGATCGGAATCGGAAAAATTGTCAATTTCATAATTTTCAGTACTGTAAGGAAATGACATCTTATGTGATGAAGAATCTCGTCATGTGGATGGTAGAAAAACTACCGGAACACAATTTTACTGAAAACAACCTTCTAAATACTTTATACATTGCACTAAGAACACTCAAACGTTGCGTGTTAAGTGAATGTCTCCCAAACTACATGATTCCAGACAGAAATCAGCTTGCAGATCACTTTACAGTACTGGAGAGATCTGGAGTGTGTGTAATGATAGATTCCTTACTAGAGCAAAGACCACAGATCGTAAACCGATGTGAAAGATCAGAGATGCCTTCAGCATGCTGTTAAGATCTCCAGAAACATTCTGCTCGTACACACAGAGGCAACTACATTTTGAAATAGCATATTATTGTATGAATTGTATGATCCATAATGATCCTGAGGTGTTTGATGAACGCGTGACATACGGATTTGTGCTGACCCTCATGCCAGAATTCTATGAACTACTGTTAAGTGGAGTTAACCTTGACCAAATGTTCACAATTTGCATGGATAGATTTAAAAAATTTCTATCTTAGACTGGTAAAGGAAGACATTGTCGTCTGGTATATACACTCAACCAAAGTTCTAATTGGTCATTCATTGTATATGTTTACAATGTATGCTATTTTCCTTTCTTCCCTACGCCAAGAGAGGTTGTGGAAAGAACTGTTTTGTCTAGAAATCATTTATCTAATGTCTTTTTAATCTTTATTGATTGTATTCTTAAACAAATCAAATACCTTTTACTTACAGCGCTGGGTAAAAATATGAACAGTCTTTAATTAAAAGGGAGATAATTTTAAAATTGGATACTTTGAAAGGGGTTTATTTAAACAAATGTGTTATTGATTAATCATGTTTTCTGTTTTCCTGCTAATGAGGGGTCCTATTAAAACAAAACAAGGAATGAAGAGCAAATTTTTCGGTGCTTGACCTTTTTATGCAAGAAATGCATTTTTAGCAAAATTAAGGATAACTCTTGCCAAACTGTTCCAAAGTCTATTATTACAAGATTAAAGCTTAAGTTGAAGACTGATGTTGGCATATGATCATAAATAAAGAGTTAATTCAATGTCTTTCAAATAAAAAATTACGAACAAAAAGTGACCAATTAGAACTTTTGTTAAGTGTATTCTATCATATGCTACGCTTTACAAACCCTACAGGTTTTCAGCATAGTTTCTGTTCATCGTATGAATGTTTCTTTCGGTATTGAGCATAAAATATTGGTTGAAATGAATATTAAAACATCTTGTAAAAGCTTTGGCGGTCGAATTACTTGTGGAAGTACAAACCCTCTGTTAACCAAACCAAGAAAAAGAAAATATTTGAATATAAAAAAAATCATAACTTCGTTTTGGGGAATCTTAGGTGAACTTTTAAACAGCAATTAATTAACTGTGCTTTGGATGTATTTAACTTAGAGAAAAAAGAAACGTAACTTCCCCAAACACATGGTTTACTTACATGTAATATATGTGATCTTGTTTCTGTACCGAGGGCAAGTTTAAGTCAAAAATAGAACTGTAGGGGAAGATGCATTGTTTTAAAAATGACATACAGTGAATCCTCGCTATGACCACATCTTGGACTTGATCAAAATGGTCTTGATAATAGGTTCCTTAAATTATGGGGTAGAAAAAAGTGCAACGCGGTAAATTAGATTTTGATATACTGGGGGTGGTCTTAATAAGGGGTTGAACTGTACATATAATATAAGACATTAACGCTGTGGAAACAGGGTATAAATAACTAAATTTCCCTTTGTAACAAAAATCAGTATATCTTGTATAGTTAAACGACCCTCCTTAACCTTACTTATAATTGGTAACTTAATAACTGTCTACACTTTATATGGCATCTTGTACTTAAAGCTGAAATGTTTCTATTATTGTTATGTCTATTTCTTTATTGTTTTTTCTACTCCAGCTGAACCCTATAAGCACCCGTCATGTTTCTGTTGTATACAAAATATAAAAAAAAACAATGGGTTATAAAATACCTTGCAATCTTCTGTAAACAATTAGGTTTATTTTCGGTAATTACGACTGCTTAAATGAAATCATTCGACTGTCACATACGTCTTAAAGGTGAACTTTTTCATTCAAGTTTTACAAAATGTTCCTATCGGGATTTCCGAACCGAAAATAGGCCATATAATTATACTGTATTATTGAGACTAAAACCATTGAGTTTTAGCGAAGTAGTATCTTTGGTGCTGTATAGAACCTGGTTAAATAAGTGACAAACTGTTTTGCCACTGACCGTTCTAAGGCGGTAGCCCATCGGGTTCTCATTTTTTTGATTGTTTGTGGTGTCTGTCATGTAATTGATCATTTTATTAACCATTGTCTCTCTCTCCTGCTTGACTGGAGATTGTGTCTTTTGATTGTGGCAATTCCTGATACGCAAAATTACTTTTTTGTTAATACGATTTATGTTCAGTATTTATTAGGCTGGTGACTTATCAGTAGAGCGTTAAGCTGGAGATTCGATGGCTTACATTTGCATATGTTTTAACTGATGATTTCTTTAAAAATAGCATAATTTAATAGATGGGAGTGGGATGAATATATAAGCTGGCATAGCGTCTAATATTTTTTAATATAAACGCCTCTTTATTTCTACAAACGCGAGCGGTACAAATTATATTAAATAAAATAAAACGATGCAATATTGAATTTTCTTGCATTTTAACTCATAGGATGTAAACACACCCGTTAAACATTAACGTGTTCTTGTTATGTTAAACAATGTTGTTGCAACGAAAACGCGTTTCGAATACTCGTATTTTCCGTCATAACCCCTGAACTCAGCTTACATTTCATTGATGATGTAGTTTTATCTCATTTGATGATAAAAGATAAGACCAAATGTGAAAAACGAATTTAAGACGCTTGCACGTTGCAACGACATTGTTTAACATAACATGTTCATTATGTTAAATAACTAATTATTATCGTCTCATATTAAAATACGCTCTATGTATGTCTTATTAAATAAGACGTACATAGAAGGTCTTTTATACATGTCAAAACGATGTGATTAATACGATTATGCACTTTTGTTTTCATCCTGTCCCCTTTGCTTTAGCTCTCCAACCAGATTTGTCGCAAAGATAACTCTTGAAAAAATTAGAATATATCATTTAAATAAAGACGTCACCATTCAAAATGTGGACAATGGTGTACAACAGTTTGTAGCGATCGGCATTCGATTTACATATACGGAGCATTGAAATACTGCGTCATATATTAAAACGGAACGAATATTAAAAAGAATTGCACATAGCAATAACATCGTTTAACATGACACGTTTCATTTCAAAACGATGCGATGAAATCGATAAGTTTTGTTTTTACTATAAATGCTCTAGTAAATGTTTAAATGGATGAAAAGAGAACTGAAGAAACAAATAAACAAAATTAATCAGAAATTACGGTCATTGAAAAAAGATGCAAAGGCCGTATCCAAAGCGGCGAAAGCACCGAATTAACATTTTCTAAGGGGTTCGGGGCCATGCTCCCCAAAATTTATTTCTAGGGTGCGATTTAGCGTATATTAGCCTGGAAATATTTATAGTTCGATCAATTTACATTTTCTGATAGCCCGGAAGAAGTGTTTTCTCACGTGTCTATGTTTAAATTTTGGTAGCGGAGCGAATGTTTATCGGGCGTGGACGCGCTAATTATTTAGACTATCGACCAGTTTTTTAATGACCTATATTGGAATTAGTTCATCGGAAAATCCTCAGGAATTTTTGAGGATATTACGAAATTAATTAGAGTCAATGTGGCTTTCATTTTAATATTGTTTAGTCTGAAAACTGTTAGATAAATTGGATTTATTTATTTAATAATCTTGAATTTTGTGTGTGTAGACAATAATCTTTTGTTAGTATTCTAAATAATATATTGATTACAGAATTGTTCGTTTTACTTTCGTTTTCGTGAACAAAATTAGATTCTCGTCAGCTATGATTGCTTGCAAGGTGGTGCATAACTTCAGAATTGTTGTTTATATTCAGGTTCTAAACAATAATCCGCAATAGTTACGTGGGTAAGATCAATTGAAGCCATTTCGCGTTATTTCTGTTGGAGAAGAAATGAGATGTGAAACGATGAGGCCGCGTCAGTTCTGTTGTCAAGGACAATGGATCATCTTGGGTATTGATTACCCATGGTGAAATTTAAAATATGAAAACCATGTCCTAATAAAGAAGAAGAAAGCTTTGTAAAGTAATGAAAAAACCCAACATTTTACAACATTTTACAGTGACCCTGAAAATACATAAAACTTTAAATAGATTAGTTCAGATAATACCAGAACTGCGTATTGCAAAATTTAATTCTACAACACCCTGAAGTACAATGTTCGGTGCCCATTATACACATTTAAATTTCACTTAGGACTGCCCCAAACTAGGTAGGTCATATTGAAGAAAAGAAACTTGAATTCGTTACACAGACGGTTCAATTTTTCTCAAAACTAACGACAATATAAACCACTGTGTAGGCAGTTGCCATCTTGTATAGTAAAATTTCATAGCTTCCTTTTCCACACCGTTCAACCCGATAAGATGAATGCCGTGGGTAAGACGACGGCAGTTGCTTGTGTACATGAACGTTTTTCGGCGAAACTGAGTATTGGCCTGATTTTTACATTTTCCGGCTATATCTTAGCAGACAAAAATATACATATTGATTCCCTGTTTGTTAAGGACTCTACTGACGAAATCTTGACGCACACATGATATTATTTACAGAGAAATTGCAGAAAAAGTAAGCAATTTTTTGACAAAATATGTCATTTGACGAATCGGTCGCAAATATCCTTTTTAATTACCAAATCTGAAATATTTGAAATATACCATGATTAAGTTCAATTATTTCCCTGTAATTATTTGAAACCACAGCTTCCAATTCGCTTTCTCTAGAAAGATATTTACTTTTAAACTTGGTACGTCGTAGTGATTTTGGTAATGACAACGGCCGTTAACACTAAAATATTGGTACAGTTGAATGCAGTTTCGTCAGTGGATTGGATAACGTTAACGGCCGTCAAGTGAACTTATTTTCAACGTCGCTGTTGTCTGCTTTATGCATAAAGTGTATCAGACTCTAGTGTTAACAAATCTAGGCTACTCCTTGTTGTGTATAAATCAAGATAATTATTGAAAAGTATGTTTACCTAAAGAAAAACATTTATAACAAAACACCTGATTTCCAGGTTGAATAATATTAACTAACGTTTTGTTGTTGATGCAATTTTAGAATTGTAATAATTTTAAGTATTCAATTATTTCGTACACTTGTCAAAAGAGAAATACAAGCGTCTGTACTCATTCAAATGAAAAACAATATAATATTTTATCTAACTTTGTACAAATTCTTATATTATTTACTATATATACTTTACGAACTTGAAATTTAATGCACTTGCAAAGCCGCCTGCAGACGAGAAAAAATGTTGCACCGTATATTATTTCAGCTCGAACTTATCTGGGGACGAACCATACCGAGTACGTAATATTATAGTTTTAAAATTCGGAAATATATGTTATTATTCTTTATTTTCATTTGGTGGCCATTACTCTTTAAGAATATTCGAAGCGCAGGCGGTCTTGATTTACTTCTGATTTATAAATAAAATTATATAGACAACGAAAGTAAGTAAAATTCAACTCAGAATGAAGTATTTGAAGTTCTTTTGCTTCATATTTGTAACAGACGAAAAACAACTATTCTTATGCGACTAAGTTTTGCCGTCGGACCGTTCCAAGGCGGTAACCCCTCGGGTTCTCACTTTCGTTAATTGTTTGTGGCGTCCATATTGAAATTGATTATTGTAATACCATGTTCTCTTTTCGTCTCTGCTGTTTGGCTGTATGGGGAAGCTGTGTCTGCTGGATGTGGCCATCCCTGATATGCATATTTCACTGTTTTATATATCATTGTCGTCACCTTTGCTTCGCTGACAATACGGCTAAGACGTCATGGTCATATCTCTAGAATATAGTCTAAATACAAGTAATCGTAATCTCTGTCAGATCAAACTCAATTTGTAAAACAGTATTTTAAAAACTTTCATAAATATGTCATTTTCAACAGCTGTTTAAGGAAAAAATATACAACAAAATTGGCAATGTGCGCGTTAAAAAAACATCGGTCAAAGCACGATGCAATAAAAACATTTAATTATGTTCTCAGGTCCAGTGTTAATCATTGTAGAGACAAAGCTAATTTTCGCTTGACGGCCGTTTACGTTATCCAATCCACTGACGAAACTGCATTCAACTGTACCAATATTTTAGTGTTAACGGCCGTTGTCGTTACCAAAATCTCAACGACGTACCAAGTTTAAAAGTAAATATCTTTTTAGAGAAAGCGAATTGGAAGCTGTGGTTTCAAATAATTACAGGGAAATAATTGAACTTTATCATGGTATATTTCAAATATTTCAGATTTGGTAATGAAAAGAATATTTGCGACCGATTCGTCAAATGACATATTTTGTCAAAAAGTTGCACACTTTTTCTGCAATTTCTTTGTAAATAATATCCTGTGTGCGTCAAGATTTCGTCAGTAGAGTCCTTAACAAACAGGGAATCAATATGTATATTTTTGTCTGCTTAGATATTGCCGGAAAATGTAAAAATCAGGCCAATCCTCAGTTTCGCCGAAAAACGTTCATGTACACAAGCAACTGCCGTCGTCTAACCCACGGCATTCATCTTATCGGGTTGAACGGTGTGTTTTCATGATTTGAACGACTCTGTAAATGCATTTCTTGCATACCGGATAAGTATTTCCGCGTGATTTACCGGGGAAAGAAAATCTTATCTTTTCCCTAGGGAAAAGATAACGTTCGCGTGCTACACGAGTGACGTCACGTCCTCAAGTATCTGACGTAATTTATTCAAGTTAGTGACGTCATTTAGAAAATAAGGTTTACGCTAACGTCAATATTTCAGCGTAAGGAAGCAAGTTGGATTGTATACATGTACACAAATGTTATGAACAATAAAAGGTATGCAAGAAAAAGTATCTTGCATGGGACATTCGGTGAAGATAGAAAAATCTGTCACCTCGGGTGAACTGTTTTGGCGGGAACTCGGCAGAGCCTCGTTCCCGCAAAACAGTTCCCCCGAGGTGACAGATTTTTCCATCTTCACCTCACACTCATGCAAGATACTTATATTCCAATACTTTCAAACCGAGCCTACAATATTTTCATATTTGTTGTGTTCTGTGGATTTCAAAGTCTTCTTTTCATCTGTTTCAATATCACAACTTAGAGTTGTTTGTGCCGTGTGGAGCTGTTAAAGGTCTCCCCTACATTCAATCAGTGCTGTTATCAGTTACCTACGTTCAATCAGTATTGTTATCAGTTACCTACACTCAATCAGTGCTGTTATCAGCTACCTACATTCAATCAGTGCTGTTATCAGTTACCTACATTCAATCAGTATTGTTATCAGTTACCTACATTCAATCAGTGCTGTTATCAGTTACCTACATTCAATCAGTGCTGTTATCAGTTACCTACGTTCAATCAGTGCTGTTATCAGTTACCTACGTTCAATCAGTATTGTTATCAGTTACCTACATTCAATCAGTGCTGTTATCAGTTACCTACATTCAACCAGTGCTGTTATCAGTTACCTACATTCAATCAGTGCTGTTATCAGTTACCTACATTCTATCAGTGCTGTTATCAGTTACCTACATTCTATCAGTGCTGTTATCAGTTACGTCTTGTGGAGATCAATGAGCACGAAACTTATGTTAATCAATGTATATCAATAGATCTTTTAAAAATAAATACATGTGTTAAATATTTCTGCTGGTTTTAAGAAAGGTGGTTTCAATATCTCATCCAATACAAATATGGATATTGTTCAATCACCCCTAAAATATATTTCTTGCTTTAAATTTTTTGCCTTTGGCGTTCTCTGTGTTATGCAGGATTTGTATTTTCAGATCCCCTTATATTTTTTGTTCACCTCCATATCGCCCATTGTTTTCTCGTGTAAGACCACACGTCACTGAACATGGGTTTGCATTATTCTGAAAGTACCGTATTGAATGTTCCTTGTTCAACGCCATATGCATATACCATCGTTTGGGATGAATACAAAGTGTACTGTTTACTTGTTTAAATGTTTAGTTGCTCTCAACCAGAGGCTCAGCGGTGTGTGGGGAGTAATATGCATTTCAATTACTGTCCATAAACAAGCTCATTTAAACCGAGCCTGCAATATTTTCATATTCATCGTGCATGGGTGCTACTAAATTTCATTTTTTAACTCCTTCACCTTTTCATAATTTGTAACTTTATATAACATCTTGTTTTTAAAGCTCAAATCATTATGTCATGTCTATCTCTTTCCTGTTGTTATATTCTATTTATTGGCACTATAAAGCATCAAGTTTTCATGGAGTCTTATTTTTACGAATAATGTACAGTATTTATTAGGCAAATAACATTTCAGTAGTACATTATGCAAATGGCTTAAACTGGCCACACTATAAACATGGATTTAAGACAAAATACTCAGAGACATTTGAGTTTTTTCTCAACATCATATTGTGTTTGGACATATCGATTAGATTTCGCACTTGTTACTTTTGCTTATATGATCGCCAGTATTGTGAATGAATGCAAATATTTAAACCTGTAAAAGAATGTTTACCCTTTGAGCTGCCTGCTATTCACAATATATGCAACACATTATTCAAAATAGTGTTTGTTATAATAAGGTCAAATTTTAACTTCCTAAAACAATTCCTAAAGAGTTTGAGAATAACCTAACCGACAAAGCATGTTTGCAATCCCTTCAATAGAAAGCTCTTTTTACGAAACATAGTCATTTCAGAATGAGACTCACAGATTGTTCAATTTGACCTTTGGTAGTGTTTATCTTGGTGCGTATTCCTACTTTTTATACGCTGTCATAGCTTCAAGAATTCTTTTTAATATTAACGCCTGTATAAACGGAGCTTCCCAATTAATATGAAATAAAACGATCTTATTTTGAATTTTCTTTCATTCTGATAGGATAAAATCACGCCCGGTAATCATTTACAAGTTCTTTGTTAAACACTGTTGTTGCAACGAAAAAGCGTTTCGAATGCTCGAATTTTCCATCAAACACAAAAAAATCACCGTGCGCTCTGATAGAAGTAATGTTTACTCATTTTGCTATGTTTTTAACCAGCGAAGCTGGTTTTACTTATCACAATTCTGAAACCGCTATCAAACCAAAACGAGGCACTGGCAACCGGCGATTTACGCATTTCAGAGTAATCAGAGCAAGCAATGTAGTCCAAGTTTCCTGTTACGTATTAAAGTTGGCTCTTGCCACGTTAGTATCGCTAAAAGAATACTTGACTGTTTCACTGCGCTGTCCCTAATTCAGAACACAATCGACAACAGTAAACCAATTTTATCTGGGGATTGTAGCCGCCAGGGATTCTTTAGCGAGCCACAGATATGTTACCTTTAGGTAGAGATAAAAACGATATTCCCGATGTTAGGATATTACAATAGCCAAATATCAATTCTGAAATATTTAATATATCTTTTCTGCTAATTCGAAGCTCAAAAAACAGTGAAAACATTTTCTTCATTTTGTCATTTTAAAGCCATTTCAATATTGCACGTTTGTTCCGCGGCTAAACTGTTTGTTTCACGAAATATTTTTTTTTATTTTTATCATTAACAATAACGATAATATATTATTTTAACATATAAGCGTGAACAGTAAACAGTAAACTATTGAGATGTTTAAAATTTTACATATTAAAACGAGTATACCGGATATTACTCGTACAGAAATAAGGACATGTAAGATTTACAGATCTATGTATTCGAAACATGAGCACTACGAGCAAGCGCGGTACGTGTCCGGCTATCACGTACATGGCAGTAGACACGTCGACAATAAGGCCATCAGTGGTCCAAGGAACGGATATGATTTTTTTCAGGAATAATGCATAATTTACATTTTTTCCAAAGGTGAATATGTTAACTAGGTTTACGTTTTCGATTAAGCTAGAGATGACTACTATTTTTGTTTGGAGTACATGAACTCATAGGCGCAGTAAAAGATAGAATATGCAAATGTCAGTGACGTCACAATTTCCAGCGTTTTGAAGAAAGCCAAATAACAGTAAAGGTACGTGTGAATATAGAGGACAAACCATGATGATGCCTAAAATTAAAAACGACACATCTGTCTGTTGAAACTGATGTTATATGAACGGATTGTAAGCTAATGGACATTTATCCCAGCTCCTTAACAAGCAAAACTCAATGATATGTTTACGAATGTCTTAAATCTGGCACCTTTTTCTAATAATATACTACATGAAAAAAAAACCAACGAGTCCGTTATTATATACAACTTAATACGGTGGAAATTTATGGTATAAGCTATAGTAATTCGTTTTCCTCTGAAATTGTCTTCAATTTTACATGTGTGTTATCTAGCATTACATTCCAATGCTTTCGGCAATGCTATGACTCTCGGTTGTTTTATCTTAATATGTAGGATTCTCAATTCTATGATTTCATTTACATGTTATTCACAATGAAGGAAACAATTATACATTTCTTATTTCAAATAAATGCACAATCTTTCCCATCGATGAGGTCTCACTTTTTATATCATTTGTCGTGTTCATTCTGTCTTTGGGATGTCAGTACACAGATTTCACTATTATAATTTCTTGCTTAAAACCCTTTACTCAATATATACGCCTTTCATCACATAGGTGACAAGTTCAGGTCCCGATCAGCTGGCACAATAGCGCCAGAAAAAAATGATTCTAAGAGCGAACAGTTTAAATCCTTATCAGATCGCACAGATGTGCCAGCTGATATGGATCTAAACTATTCGCACAAGCTATGAAGGTATATCTATGGAGTAAAGGGTTAACAGAAGCCTTCATCCAGATAATACATGGAAACCCTTATTTCCACTATCATATAGACAAGATGAAGGTCTTTGCGAGTGAACCAAGTTCTTTTGCTTTTTTGTAAATGGATACATGTATGAGAATCATGGCATTGGTTATTCTCAGTGAGCAAAATCGCATCGCTGGTTTTCTGTACTTTCAGTACTTTGATTTATAGTGGAGCGAATGTTTACCGACTTGAAAGCATAATTATAAAGATTATCGATCAGACTTTTAAAGTCATTCATATGTATTGGAATTAGTTCATAGGAAAATCCCCGGGTATATTTGAGGATAATAATAAAGTAATAAAATCACGGTTGTTTTCATTTTAATGTGGTTTAATTCTTAAAACTGTAAGATAAATTGAAGTATTTATTTCATAAATTGAATTTTGTAAACATATTAAGCATTTCTTTGTGGTCTAAATAGGTCTAAATATCATATTGGTTACATTATTCTACTTTCGTTTTCGTGGACAAAATAAGTAAGATACTGTTGTTCGAAACTTAAGAATAATTTGTTTTTATATATTCAGGTTCTGAACATTTATCTGCGATAGTAATGTGGGTATAATCGAAGCCACCTCACGTTATTCCTGTTATGCTGGAGAAGAACGGAGATGTGGAACGACGAGGCCGCGTCAGTTCTGTTGTCAAGGACAATGGATCATCTAGGGTATGGATTACCGATGGTGAGACTTCGACAGAAAGCTTACTTTAGATATCCCAAATTGGTTTCGCAATCAGATTTCGAAGGATTTATGGCAGGAAGCAAAGCTGAAGATCTCACAAAGTGGTGTGAATCAGATAGTGATGTGTTAATCGTACCAGCGACAATTTTTGTACAACAAACCCACTACAATTTGTCAATACTATGGACTATGTTTCCGTATTCAAGCTGGATATGACAAATTGAGCTCCTGGCTACACACGGTTGATACTCGTAAAAACAGGTAGAAGAGACGAAGATTTTCGAGAATCGCTGTTTGGACCAGTATCAGGAATACGTATTTTTCCAGCGTTAAATGGCGGGAATGGTGGAAGGATGCATTAATAGAGAATAACACGAGTATAATGACCCCATTACCACAAAGTCAGGGACCATCTTATCCTATATCAATCATGAACGGGGTTGTCCATGATGACTGGGACTTAGTAGTTGGTATAATATGTGACTGTCCTGAATTGCTGCAATCCTGGTTAGTTCGTCCACGAAAATATAGTTGGCCGAGTGACGATATTTTACGAGAGATTTCAACAATGGAAGCGCACGTTGTTCCCATTGGATACAAAGGAAGTCCTTTGCAGTTCTTAGAGTGGAGAATCTGCTTCACAAAAGCTGAAATCAAACTCATTCGTAGTTTTAATGATTGTCAGATCAAATTGCTTATCTTATTGAAGTGGGTGTCAAAAAGTTGTTTAAAGTCAATCTGTACGGTAATGACGTCATACGTGATGATGAATCTGGTCATGTGGATGGTGGAAAAACTACCTGAACAGTATTTTACTGAAAACAACCTTCTAAATACGTTTCATATTGCACTAAGAACACTGAAATGTTGCTTGATAAGTAAATGTCTCCCAAACTACATGATTCTAGACAGAAATCTGCTTGCAGACCGCCTTACAGGACTTGAGAGATCTGGACTGTGCACAATGATAGATTTCTTACTAGAGCAAGGACCACATATAGTGAATCGTTGTGAAAAGATCCGAGATGCCTTAAGTATGCTGTTTATGTCACCAGAAATATTCTTCTCGTACACTCAGAGGCAATTACAATTTGAAATAGCATTTGTGTGCATATCTTACAATGTTTTTCTTGAAGGGCATGATGCACGCGAGATCTTTAGAATTATACCGACCATCATGCCAGACCTCTTTGAACTACTCTTAAGTGATGTTAACCTTGACCAAATTTTCCAAATTGTTAGAGATCGAATGAAAATATTTCTGTCTTAGACTGGTTAACGAAGACATTGTCGTCTGGTATATATTGTATCATTGGCCAGGCTGTACAGACACTACAGGTTTCTAGCATGGTTTACATTCATTTGTGATGGTTCTTCGGTAGTGAGCATTGAAACATTATTGTGACGATTTAAAAATATCCATTTTCTAAAAGCTTGGCAGTCGTATAGGAGTGCAAACCCTTCAATATAAAAATGCATAGATAAACGCAAAGCCATACAAATATGGCGGCAGCGCCTAGCAACCATGCAAGAACAGACACAGTACATACCCTCCTTATCCCCCCAAAAGGATAGTTCAAGTATGCCTTTATTCTGCCAAGCACAATGGCTGACATTCTGCAAGGTTAAAAATAAGTATATTACTATCAAGGGAGGTAATTGAAACTGATGACTACACTGAAACCAAGCAAAATTTTCAAATCATTTCAACACAGCAGTTTTTCAATTAAATAGATTTTTATCGTTAATTGCAGTGAATGTCTGTTCTTGTACTTTGGTTTAAATAAAATAACATATTTAACTCTTTAATTCTTCATTTTTACCATAAAACGGTCTGTACTTTCCGTAGTTTCTCTTTGTTGTAAAAATTAAATAAAAGGAATATAATTTTGATTCCCCCTCATAATTTCAAGTAATTGAAAATGGCACATGATATTGTTGGAATTGTCATGTGACTCATGTTGATATTCAAAAGGTATTGTTTTCAATTTGATTTTCTGTTTGGATGAAATAAATCGCTTTTTTATTACTAGTAGTACTTCAAAAACTATCTTACCATCTTTATACTGTTAGAAAACATAGTACCTTTAACACATGGAAATGCCTTATGTTATATGGTGGCTGATTTCTACCGTTTCGTGTGTTCTTGTTGGCGAGGCGAAATTTCAAAGTAAACAACACACGACGAAATAATGCTTTTTGTCGTGTGTTTACCTTTCAAGTTTTGAGCGGAATACACGTAGAAACGAAACACTAAAGAAGAAATAACCTAATTTCTTGGGCGATCAAACGAAATTTGGTATTAATCACCATTCGAATCGTCGGGATTAATACCTCTGTGCTTTTGTCCTTTATGTATTTATGTATTTCTTGTATTTTTCTCAAAAGGCAAACAAAAGAAAATTAACTTTTTTACCCGTTCTTTACTTCTCCCCGCCGATATTTGTTTGAATTTAATAAAATTTTATTTCATTAGAACATGTGTAACGCGTTTGCAACAAAAGAAGTAAGACAACAAATTTTGATATCCACCGGTACGAAAAGTATATAAAAAGATAAAAGATTGACGTTTTTGCCTTAAAAGTTTCGTTTTGTCTTCACTGTTTCGTAACTTAGAGTATTTACCTCGAAATTCGAACCGCGAACCCACGGCATGTAAACGGTTTTTGGTCTTTCGTGTTTTACTGTGTACGGAATTTCGGCCCGCCGAGACGAACTAAAATTAAGCGTTATTTGGTCCTTTTATGTTTTCGTCACACTTCGCCATTTCGCATCGCCGACGCCAAATCAACAAAACGGCAGAAATCAGCAACCATAGTTTGGAACCTTGTTGATCTTTGACTACAATTGTCGTTTCGTTGTTAATGTTTAAACTTCTCTAGTCCAAGTTTCAAATTTTAATTCTTTCATTTTGTTAAAAAGAAGTTGGCAAGTTCTAACTTTTACCTTTGTTTACATTGTAATTAATATAAGTCTATGTTGACGTGTTTGAACGAATCAATTGTTATAATTTTGAAAAATTGTTGGTTATCGTACCAAAGAAGACGGTTATCGTGACATTAGAGGCGATTGTTTTATCATGATAGACTGTAATTGTACCATAGAAGACGGTTATTAAAACATAATGACGATAATCGCTTCATGATAACAGATATCGTACGTACCCTGAAAGACGGTTATTGTGACGTAAGAGACGATTATTATATCATGATACTAGACAGTAATCGCACTATGAAAGACGGTTATTTTGACATAAAAGACGATTATCTTTTCATGATAGACGGTAATCGTAGCATAAGAGATGGTTATTGAAATATAATAGACGATAATCTTTTCATGTCAGACGGTAAACGTAGCATAGAAGATGGTTATTGTGACATAAGATACGGCGATTATTTTATCATATTAGACGGTTATCGAAGCATGAAAGACGGTTATTGAAACATAAGAAACGATAATTTTTTCATGACAGACGGTAATCGAAACATAAAACGCGGTTATTGAAACACAAGAGACGATAATCTTTTCATGGCAGGCGGTAATCGAAGCATACAACACGGTTATTGAAACATAGGAGATGATAGTATTTTCATGACAGACGGTAAACGTAGCATAGAAGACGGTTATCGTGACAGAAGAGACAATAATCGCTTCATGATAGACGGTAATCGTACCATGGAAGACGGTTTTTGTGACATAATATACTATTATTTATCATAATAGACGGTTATCGTACATGTTAAAGCGGTTATTGTACAATGAAAGACAGCTGCCATCGTACATTGAAAAGCGATAACAATACTGAGATTTAAGATTATTAAACCTGCACAATAGATAATAATACCATACATCAAAATCAGAAACCAGACAAAGCAATCACATCGATTAATATGAACTTAATATGTTGATTTGAATAAAGACCGTTGAGATTTTCAATGTTGTATATAGATCGATTTATACAACAATGTACAATAAACAAACAGCACAATGACAAGTATTCTAATGCACCTCCCCATCAACTGTCACTTTGTAAGACATATAGAAGGTCTTCCAAGAAGCGAACATTTTCATGCTACTTAAAATTATTCCCTAAGTACGGCGAGATGCACCAAATAATACTTAACAAAAACAAAATGAAAACAGCGAAGGGAAACAAACAGTTTAGTTGTTTTTTTTTAATGATTTTTGACTTTAATTGTTTGACAGCGGTTTGAGGCTAATACATAAGTGAACGGATTTGCTTTGTAAAATACTTTAACCATGTGTTTTTCTCTTCCATTATTCCGCCAGTTCGTATTATCTTCTAGTATTCTTTATATGGCACCATTATTAACTGTCGTTCGGCATTGTTTATATGTTTAACCCTTTTCTCCATATATACGCATTTTAACGCATGTGCGACCAGTGTAGATCCAGATCAGCCGGCCCATCCGTGCCGTCTCATCAGAATCTGCACTGGTCGCATTTTGGTCAGAAATAACCTAACAAATAAAAAAGCGAACCCACGCAATAAAGGTTTGTTTACAGAAGAAATATTTAATTTCACTTGACTTGACTATCAATATAGGAGAGTTTCGGGGATTCTAATTTTCGAGGATTTCGCGGACAGGTCGATCGAAGAATTGAAGCCGAAAGAAAATTTATCACATTAAAATGTAAACAAGCATGTTTTGGAAAATGTAGACCCACGAATAAAAGAACCGCATGGAAACTGTCGTTTCACTGAAAATCATGGATATAATGTCCATTAAAATAAATGAATTGGCAATATGTTTATAGCTGTATAAGACCAAACAAAACTTACACATGTATTTTCCTGAATGTCGAGATTAAGTCTGAACATAAAGTTGGAAGTAGAACAAGCACTTAACTGCTCCAGTCATCCTTTTTAGCAGTAGCACATTACCGCTCCGGCCGCATTATAGCATCAACACTTAACTGCACCAGCCACCCTTTTTAGTAGTAGCACATTACTGCTCCGGCCGCATTATAGCATCAGCACTTAACTGCACCAGCCACCCTTTTTAGTAGTAGCACATTACTGCTCCAGTCGCATTATAGCATCAGCACTTAACTGCACCAGCCACCCTTTTTAGCAGTAGCACTTTACTGCTCCAGTCGCATTATAGCATCAGACCTTAACTGCACCAGCCCCCCCTTTTTAGCAGTAGCACTACTGCTCCAGTCGCATTATAGCATCAGCACTTAACTGCACCAGCCACCCTTTTTAGCAGTAGCACTACTGCTCCAGTCGCATTATAGCATCAGCACTTAACTGCACCAGCCACCCTTTTTAGCAGTAGCACTACTGCTCCAGCCGCATTATAGCATCAGCACTTAACTGCACCAGTCACCCTTTTTAGCAGTAGCACATTACTGCTCCAGTCGCATTATAGCATCGGCACTTAAGTGCTCCAAACATCCTTTTTAGCAGTAGCGATACTGCTCCAGTCGCATTAGAGCATCAGCACTTAAGTGCTCCAACCATCCTTTTTAGCAGTAGCACTACTGCTCCAGTCGCATTATAGCATCAGCACTTAACTGCACCAGCCACCCTTTTTAGCAGTAGCACATTACTGCTCCAGTCGCTTTATAGCATCAGCACTTAACTGCACCAGCCACCCTTTTTAGCAGTACCACACCGTTCCAGTCGTATTATAGCATCAGCACTTAACTGCACAAGTCACCTTTTTTACCAGTAGCACTTTACTGCTCCAGTCGCATTATAGCATCAGCACTTAACAGCACCAGTCACCCTTTTTAGCAGTAGCACATTACTGCTCCAGTCGCATTATAGCATCAGCACTTAACTGCACCAGTCACCTTTATTAGCAGTAGCACTTTACTGCTCCAGTCGCATTATAGCATCAGCACTTAACAGCACCAGTCACCCTTTTTAGCAGTAGCACTTGACTGCTCCAGTCGCATTATAGCATCAGCACTTAACTGCACCAGCCACCTTTATTAGCAGTAGCACTTTACTGCTCCAGTCTCATTATAGCATCAGCACTTAACTGCACCAGCCACCTTTATTAGCAGTAGCACTTTACTGCTCCAGTCGCATTATAGCATCAGCACTTAACTGCACCAGCCACCCTTTTTAGCAGTAGCACTTTACTGCTCCAGTCGCATTATAGCATCAGCACTTAACTGCACCAGTCACCTTTTTTAGCAGTAGCACATTTATCGTGCTAAGTACCCGGGCATTTTGGTCATTATTTGTTACTATTTATAGTAATACATGTAATAATGGTCTATATTGGGGGTGGTCTTAATGAGGGGTTGAACTGTACATATAATATAAGACATTAACGCTGTGGAAACAGGATATAAATTACTAAATTTCCCTTAGTAACAAAAATCAGTATATCTTGTATAGTTAAACGACCCTCCTTAACCTTACTTATAATTGGTAACTTAATAACTGTCTACACTTTATATGGCATCTTGTACTTAAAGCTGAAATGTTTCTTTTATTGTTATGCACCCGTCATGTTTCTGTTGTACAGAAAATATAAAAAACAATGGTTTATAAAATACCTTGCAATCTTCTGTAAACAATTAGGTTTCTTTTTGGTAATTACGACTGCTTAAATGAAATCATTCGACTGTCACATATGTCTTAAAGGTGAACTTTTTCATTCAAGTTTTACAAAATGTTCCTATCGGGATTTCCGAACCGAAAATAGGCCATATAATTATACTGTATTATTGAGTCTAAAAACATCGAGTTTTAGTTAAGTCTTATTTTTGGTGCATCATAGAACCTGGTTTAACAAAAAGGCAAACTGTTTTGCCACTGACCGTTCTTAGGCAGTAACCTCTCGGGTTCTCATTTTTGTTGATTGTTTCTTGTGTCTGTCATGCAATTGATCATTTTACATTTAACTCTTTGTCTCTCTCTCCTGCTTGACTTGGAGACTGTGTCTTTTGATTGTGGCAATTCCTGATATGCATATTTCCTTTTTTGTTAATACGATTTATGGTCAGTATTTATTAGACTGGTGACTTATTAGTAGAGCGTTAAGCTGGAGATTCGATGGTTTGCATTTGTATATGTTTTAACTAATGATTTCTTTAAAAATAGCATAATTTAATGGATGGGGTGGGATGAAAAACATTGCCAATGGCGAAAACTGGCTACAGTTTCAGAAATGGGTTTAAGAAAAATATACTCATTGCCTTGTGAGTAAACATATTGTAGTTTGATATATTGATAATCTTTTGCATAGTCATATTTCTTTTGCTTATATGATCGTCAGTATTGCCAATGAATGCAAATTATTTACCAGTAAAAACATGTTAACGTTTTAAGCTTTGTACTATTCCTAATAAATGCCAAATATTATTCATGAATGTGTTTGAATGATACATGTATGGTATTTTTATTTAATGACTCGACTTACAAAAATTCTTTAAAGTGTAAGCATTTCCCCAACCAAGTAGCCTAATTGAAACACCTTAAGTAGAATGCTCTTTTTGAGTCGGCAGACTCAGTGAAAACCAATTTTCGACAATCGTTTTTGCTTTACTATGAACCTAACAATTTGAGGGTTGCATGCAATACTGTTCTAACTCCTTCTTTATTTCAATGTAGTAACGACAGTACTTGCATGCTACCATAGAATGTATGCTTGCTACCCTAGAATATAGTTCTTAGTTTCAAAAAGTAAGTCAATGCTACAAAGCGGTCAATTTGTAATTCTGTGCAAAACGATAAAATTTATATTAAAAAATATGGAATCAATCAATATTTGAAGAAATTTAACTCGTGGAACGTTCGACAAGATTTTGAGTCATGAACGCGCATGAATACCTGATGGCGGAACGCCATATTGGATTCGACAACGTTCGGTGAAGACGAAAAATCCATCGTAATCAAATCAACAGTGAGTATTTATCAGGTTATTTTCGTGATGCTATGTTTTTATAACACCCAGGTTATATTTGAATGTATATTGACAATAGAAGTTCTCTTTGTAAATAGAATTATTCATATGGAAATGGAGGTGGATTTGGTGGTTTTCGAATGGTAGCCTACGTTACAAAATCATTGTAAAACTTGAAATTTTAGATTCGAAAGACTACACCGCAGTAAACGTGATTTTGGCTCTTTGGGTTCTATTGAACGGTTACGTCATTTAATTAATTAATGCACTCTCCAAAATGAAAGTAGGAGTCTCAAAATCGACCGTAGGGCTAAGCGAAACTTTTTTAATTTAGGGCCCTAATCATTGTGGATATTAATTGTGGAACCTTGTAGAGATGTAAGTAATCAAATTATTTCAATGTATTGCATTGAAAAAAGTTGGATTTTGAACGGTTAACGAATTACTTGGTAAAATATCGTCACTCGTGTAAGAATTATATTCCCATTTGAACGCTTTAAAGTAAAACATAAAGCATCTGATTCACAATGATTTTTTATAACATTTTGATCTATTGAAAATTATGTTTAAAGTAATTTAAAATTCATACATGAATTGATTTAACAGATATATTAATAAATGCATTTTATGCATTTGATCATAATCTTGAACCTGAATTTCCATCAGAAAATATCCAGATCTAACCCATTTCCAAACCGTAACCAGCTAGATCTACATAGTTGACACAAGATTTTCTGAAGTATAAAATTTCAAAGAAATGAAAATCTAATGTTTTCAATAATTGCGTGTTATATGTACACCTTATGAAATCCGCTATCAGAAGTTTTTCCTACTTTCAGTTTTGTCTTACACTCCATTCCATATGTCTCACAGGTCATTTAATCAGAACAGATATTCTCAAAATTAATAACCCAGGGAAAACCATAAGAAGAAAAAGAGTAGCACCTCAGGGATTCACCAAGTTTATACAGAAATGGGAACTTCACAATATTTATTTAATAGTATCTCTTAAATGCATTTCAGGTAAATTTTGCATCCCGGAAGAAAGAATGAAGTATTTATTAATTGATTTAATTATTCATAAACAGGTTTAGATGATTTTTGGTTCTGGTCAGACATGTATCAACCATTTGAACCATTTGAAGCGGTATAGAACTGTTTGACGTCATGCAATGAAGTGGACAACAAAAGTGAAGGTAGAAAATAATGTTTGAGTTAAATCCAGAATGACTGTTTAGGAGATGTAATTATTTTAAACAGTATATTTTAGTTTCTTTGTAATGCTTGAGCTGTGATAACGCTGTCAACATTGCAACTGATAAATTATTTTAACATGTTAATGGGTGGGGTACAAATTCGTTGCATTGGGAAAATGTAATATTTTTTCCTATCTGAATATTTTCTGATGGAAATTCAGGTTCCTGTAATTTGATAAATAACTCAAATTAGTTTCATAGTGTTAAATTAAGTCTTGTTAATAGTAGAATTGCCTAACAAAGTGACAATAAATTATGAAATGAAAACCAAAGATATACATTTTGTTCACTACAAACATGTGCCAAATTATAAAAATGAATATATTGTCTCCCTTTTGATGTTACACCAGTATTAAGTATTGAAGTGAACCTATGTTTACACAGTGTTTCAGTTCAATAATTTTGATGTAACAAGTATTCATTTATTAGCCTTCCATTACAAATTGTTTTTAGGTAAAATAAACCAAAACTACTTAAGACATTAATTTTATGTCTATTTCATTCTATGATTTTTACCCAGACTTGAATTCTGATCAGCAATGTAAAATAAATTACCGGTAGTTATTTGAAAAGGAACCCACTTTGTGAATTTTAGTGATAACCCAATTTGACCAGTTTATAAGAGCAGTCAACACATTTTTGACTTTTTGCAGTCTGATACTTTCTGGTTAATTTTAAAGTGACATGCCTGGATCCATATTTTATTTTTTCAAAAGAAGGAAACACATAATAACTCTGGCAGTGATGAAACAATATGGATACTTAATTCAGTTAATCAACAGTTAATCAATATAACTTTATGAAATTTTCTTGAACGGCTGTTGGAACAGGCATTTTAACTACAAAACAAATGACAGCACTCTTTTTCACAGCAACTAAAGGAAAAACATTTTTCACAGTCCAAAAGATTGTGGGTGACTTTTTGTAGATACACCTCACACCTCAGACTGAATGGATTTCAATGCAGAATAGAAACAATCTGAAGAAAGACCATTCTAGCAAAGTACAAAATGAGAGTAAACTAATTGTTATGATCACTCACTTAAAAAATAAAATATGTTATTATAAAGAATATTTGTAATTTGAGCAAAGATCAAAATAATTGTTATTATTTCATGGGTGCGTTTGCCTGAAAATCAGGTTTTTGTGTGTCTAAAAATGATTGATTTTCTTCATTTACCCTAAATAAATTTTCAGGATTTCAGGTTTTTTAGAAATCCTAACTTGCACCCTTGCAATTTTGTGTTTGTTAATTTCAGTGATAAAATCAAATGAAAGAAATGTGCCATCTCTGGTTCAAAAAGCATGAAATTGGAAAAGGAGTGGAAGAAGGATAATGGTATATTAAATTTTATTAATTGACTATTAATAGGGCTCTCACCAGACTTGCAAATCAGGGAGAGTTTTGTCATAATTTACTGCATTATGGAGAAGTTTGCAGTCAACAGCTTTCTTTCCCTATATCGTAAATACAAAATGACTTCTAACAAAGCTCAACAAAGAGAGAAGTCTGGTCACTTTTGATGAGACTAATTCCTTCAAGTCTCTCTCTAGTGAGAGCCCTGTATTAATATACAGTAAAGGCATTGCATACTTTGCCCTTTTCTTTTACATGACTGCAGTGTGGCAAAATCTCGAGGCATGTCATCACCTGACTTGAACATGCCATTTTCCTGGCAGACACTACATGGTACACCACATCAATACTTAAGTATTTTATAATGGCCCAGCAATTCTCATATTGGTCCAGAACACCTGTATTGGCCCAGTTTAGTCTTCATATGAATTTGAACCTGTTATTGGGCCTCGGGCTGTCATATTTACCCTCGGCCTTCTGTCTCAGGCATATATGACTACCTTTGACCCAATAACAAGGTCAACTTGAATTCACTTGATTATTAACATTATATATAACAATATTCATCTGTGGGCCACCTTGAACTAACACGATGGGTTGCTTATTTGTTTTTTAAGTTGGGTAATCTCATATAAATGTGTCTCAAAAATCCAATGCTGTTTCAACTTTCATGGTTAATAACTTGACCCTTTACTCCATTTACACGCCATTTTACCACATGGGTAACCAGTGTAAATCCACATCAGATAGAGATAGCACAAATGTAGCTCCAGACCAGCTTGCACATCAGACATTTTGAGGTCTCATCATTCTGTATCTACTCTGTTCATTAGATACATTTAAAGCTCTAATTAACAGGAAGGAGATGTGTCAGCACCTAGATTTACAATAGTTGCTCATGTGTTAAAAGGTGTATCCAACGAATAAAATGAAGTATCGAAATGCAGGTGTTTTTTTGTAGTAATTAACCCTTTACTATAATATTATACACATTTACATGCCTTTTCATGATCTGATCTGGATCTGCACAGGTCACATTGTGGTCAGAAATAACCTATTGAAATTTGAATAAAAAAGCTAACGCCGTAACGGTTTAGATCCTAATCAGGCAGTATGGATGTGTCGGCTGATCTAGATCTACACTGATTTCCCATGCCATAAAGGCATATGGAGGTAAAGGTTAAATGGGATAAATTGTGTATGAGCCTATAGGAACTGAAGATGGCTTGAAGCTTACACCAGAAATACCTCTTTTTTGTGATATTTATAAAAATAGATGAATTATGACAACATTGTAATCTGTTAACTAACCTGCAACATCAAATTATGTACAACTTCATAAGCAACAAAAAGTACAGTGAAATTGGTTTTGGTTATTTGTTATGATTAAAATACAACATTTATTTTCAGCCATGTGTATCATCAGTCTTGTGAAAGCTGTGGACTTGAAATGTCTGCAGAATTGGTAGAACATAAGGGAGCAGAATATGAATGTTACTGTAGAAAATGAAGACAAGGTTTGCATTTTTTATTTTCATTTATTAAAGCTGCATGAATGTATGATTGAGACACACTAAATCTATCTGTATATGTTGGTATTTGTATTTTTGTATCTTGTAACAAGAAAACATAAAATTGTGTTTATATGTATGTGTTGACTTGTGAGACCTCAGTTCACAAGAAAATTAATCATCCTATATAAAAATTACTGTGTTGTTTTTGCCCCTTTCTTCCATGAATACATGACATGAGTGACCAGTGTATATCCAGATCAGCAGGCATATCTGTGCAGTCTTAACAGGATCTACACGGTTCATAATAAGATTCATGAGGCTATTTCTTACAAATATGCAAACAGTGTAGATTCCAATCAGATCCAGATCAGACATCAAAGTTGTTCTTGCTGAAACATGTACTGATGTATTGTTTTCCAGGTGTCCACTAGCTGCTTAATCTAAAGGGTCATTTTTTTGTGTCGCCCTTTCAAAGAAAAGGCAATACATAGGGATCGCTTTGTCTGTCCGTCCATCTATCCCAAAAACTTAATGTTGGTTATAACTTTGCCATTTCTTAATATTTCTTCATGAAATTTTCAAATTATATTGTTTGTGACAACATGCTTGAGCTGATATTAATTTTCAGGTCAAGGTCACATTTGATGGAGTTAATCCTTTTTTTGTACTTTTTTTAACAGAAAAACTTAATGTTGACTTTAACTTTGACTTTTCTTAATATTTCTACATCAAACTTTCAAATTATATTGCTCATGACAACACACTCATCATGACTCCAAGTTCTTTATGTCAAGATGGGGTTATTCCCTTTTTTGTTCTTGCATTTTTAACTTGATCTAGTTCCCAGGGCGACACAAGTGAACACCCATCTAATGTAACTTTTTGGTGGATTCTGGCAATTAATAACCAAAATTACCCTTAATTTAAAGAAAACAAAGACACTTCAGCTAAAATCATTACAACTTCAATATAAATAGGTTATTTGTTGAAATTAATATTTCAGGATAACAGCTCTACATGGAATGCTGTGAGGAGACCAGTTTGACAATTCTGTCTATGACTGTCTGAGGGAGCATACAGCCTTTAGATTGCCACTAATTCCTGCAATGGAGCATGCTGCTTTTGTAATGGACAAGAATAAAAAAATCACAAATGTCGATACAAATAGTGGATGTGAAATGGAGACAAGTTATATAAAATATAACCAAAACGTTTTAATGTGCACCTCATTGAAAAAACATCAGTTGACAAAAAAGCATCAGTGTAATTGTGTGTTTGAACATTATTTGCTGAATAATAGAACCATTGAAAAAAACCATAGTGTCACTTGTAGTATTATTTTAAATCATGTGACCCAATTCTGTTTGTCGATTTCAAGTTTGAATATTCAAAGATTATGACTAGCTTAGCTACTTTTTTTCTGTCATTGGTGTCACCGTATCTCAACTCAGAATTTTAGGTGCTGTCTAATGATACTGCGCTTGCAAACAACTGCTCACAGGATTCTTCCACACTTACAAAAGTATTCACGCCATTAAGGTAATATTCCATTCGTCATTGCACTCTCATTGATAAAATGAAAAATTAAAAAGTCTCTCTGAATGCAAAATGCAAGGACGAAAGGAGTAATACCTTTAAATAAAGCGTTGTGTTTGATAAGTGACCAGCGTTGTTTCACTGTTGACCATATGACCTATGAAGTATGATATCCTTCACTTAATTGTGATTGGTCAATTTCATTTTATTGTCTACAAGTCCAATCATATTCAAATTATGCCTTTAGACATATTGTCCTACCACCAGGTTCGCTTTCCATGTCACCACGTCTGCAAACTTGATAACAGTATTTGTCTTGACTTGTTAATTGGACATTAATTGTTTTTGGGGTCGAAGATCTATGTCTCGGAGGACATAAAGTAAATTGTTCCCCGTTCTTGAGGCGAAAGTTTATTTCTGGTCCAACTTAATCAAACCCAAAAATCCATTGCTTTTCAATTGTGTTTTGATGGCCGACTCGTCAGTACCTCCAGTCCTTTGATTACTAAACAGAATCCAGTTTGAATGGAACTTCTACCTATTAAGTCATGCTCTTATGTATAAGTTAGAGGCTAAATTGAACAGTGTATTATAATAGCGAGTGACTGTTGTTTCTTCGTCGTACAGATTGTTCGAGTGGACTTTTTGTAGTAGTGATTACCTTGTTGCCTATCTCTAGACTAAGTATTATATAAGCTGGCATAGCGTCTAATATTTTTTCGGCGTTAGCTGTCTAAGCTCACTTTTGACCTAGTTTTTCGACCAATGAAATGTTGTAAATAATACTTGTATTCTCTTATTATGCAGAGGGAAAATGAAATAAACTATTTCGATTGATAGCTATTTACACCAGAGAGGCATCTAGCAGGGTGGAGAGGTATCTAGTGGGATTTTTATTATTTATGCAGCGGAAAAATCAAATAGATTAATTCGATTGGTTGTTAGTGGGTGTTGTATTGGAGGAAAAACATATTTACGATTTAAGTAACCAGTTAAGTCAATATTGATGGTTTAAATACAATATTATATGGAATATTCTTGGGTGTCAGGTAAACACTTGCATACAATACACAGTGTAAAACGAAAGAGAAGTGTAGATAATTCTAGTTCTTACAGGTTCCTTTCTAGTTCTTTTGATACTGATTGTTAATTTCATGTACGAAATACACGTTAATTGTAGTGTAGTGGTTAACACTCTCGCCTCTCAAGCGGAGGCCCCGGGTTCAATGCTCAGGACGGACACTTTTTTTAAAGTTAATATACGTAAAAGTTGGTAGATTTCGCTCTTGTAACAGGCTGTTATTATTTAGATTTATTAAATTTCAAGGACATTTATTCATCTTGAATTCTCACTCTACACGAGGTATTTTATTGAAACTGAATATTTTGCTTCAGTATCTTTAATCGACTTGTTATCACTGTATGAAATTGTTGCAACAGCTTCAACATTTTTTTTTGAAAGACACTTT
Source organism: Corbicula japonica (assembly GCA_038501625.1). NCBI lineage: Eukaryota > Metazoa > Mollusca > Bivalvia > Venerida > Cyrenidae > Corbicula > Corbicula japonica. The sequence goes on along the minus strand of JAZAYU010001112.1, from coordinate 40,470 downwards.
CAATAAATTTATGAGTTGTCATGAGTCGCTTAATCTCTAAGTCATACTAAGAAGGCAGGGAGGGTTCGTCGACAGCTATAACAAATGAAATAAAATAACTAAACTTTGTCTGATTTTCCTCTTTGTATTCTTTCTTTCTTATATACATGTATATAATAAATCTTTTCCATCAACGCCGTTTATCTTTTTTAAAGATATTTCTTGTTTAATATAAACGCCTCTTTATTTCTTTAAACGCGAGCGGTACAAATTAAATAAAATAAAATAAAACAATACAATATTGAATTTACTTGCATTTTAACTCATAGGATGTAAACACACCCGTTAAACATTTACGTGCTCTTGTTATGTTAAACAATATTGTTGCAACGAAAACGCGTTTCGAATACTCGTATTTTCCGTCAAAACCCCTGAACCCAGCTTACATTTCATTGATGATGTAGTTTTATCACCTTCGGGGACAAAAGATAAGACCAAAATTTGAAAAACGAATTTTAGACGCTTGCACGTTGCAGCGACATTGTTTAACATAACATGTTCATTATGTTTAATAACTTATTATTATCGTCTCATGTTAAAATACGTTCTATGTATGTCTTATTAAATAATAAAAATATACATGTCAAAACGATGTGATTAAAACGATTATGCACTTTTGTTTTCACCATGTCCCCTTTGCTTTAGCTCTCCAACCAGATTTGTCGCAAAGATAACTCTTGAAAAAATTAGAATATATCATTTAAATAAAGACGTCACCATTCAAAATGTGGACAATGGTGTACAACAGTTTGTAGCGATCGGCATTCGATTTACATATACGGAGCATTGATATACTGCGTCATAAATGAAAAGGGAACGAATATTGAAAAGGTTTGCACATTGCAATGACATCGTTTCACATGACACGTTTCATTTCAAAACGATGCGATGAAATCGAAAAGTTTTGTTTTCACTATAAGTGCTCTATTAAATGGATGAAAAGAGAACTGAAGCAACAAATGAACAAAATTAATCAGAACTGACAGTCATTGAAAAAAAGATACAAGGCCGTATCCAAAGCGGCGAAAGCACCGAGGTAAAGATTTTCTAGGGGGGTCGGGGCCATGCTCCCTCGAATTTATTTCTAGGGGTGCGATTTGGCGTATATTAGCCTGGAAATATTTATAGTTCGATCAATTTACATTTTCTGATAGCCCGGAAGAAGTGTTTTCTCATGTGTCTATGTTTATATTTTGGTAGCGGAGCGAATGTTTATCGGGCGTGGACGCGCTAATTATTTAGACTCTCGACCAGTTTTTTAATGACCTATATTGGAATTAGTTCATCGGAAAATCATCAGGTATTTTTGAGGATATTAAGAAATTAATTGAAGTCAATGTGGCTTTCATTTCAATATTGTTTAGTCTGAAAACTGTTAGATAAATTGGATTTATTTATTTAATAATCTTGAATTTTGTGTGTGTAGACAATAATCTTTTGTTAGTATTCTAAATAACATATTGATTACAGAATTGTTCGTTTTACTTTCGTTTTCGTGAACAAAATTAGATTCTCGTCAGCTATGATTGCTTGCAAAATGTTGCATAACTTCAGAATTATTGTTTATATTCAGGTTTTAAACAATAATCCACAATAGTTACGTGGGTATAGATCAATTGAAGCCATCTCGCGTTATTTCTGTTGGAGAAGAAACGAGATGTGGAACGACGAGGCCGGGTCAGTTCTGTTGTCAAGGACAATGGATCATCTTGGGTATTGATCCCATGGTGAGATTAAAAATATGAAAACCATGTCATAATAAAGAAGAAGAAAGCCTTGTGAAGTAATGAAAAAAACAACAATAACATTTTACAACATTTTACAGTGACCCTGAAAATACATAAAACTTTAAATAGATTAGTTCAGATATTTCCAGAACTGCGTATTGCAAAATTTAATTCCACAACACCCTGAAGTACAATGTTCGGTACCCATTATACACATTTAAATTTCACTAAGGACTGCTCTGAACTAGGTAGGTCATATTGAAGAAAAGAAACTTGATTTCGTTACACAGACGGTTCAATTTTTCTCAAAACTAGCGAAAATATAAACCACTGTGTAGGCAGTTGCCATCTTGTATAGTAAAATTTCATAGCTTCCTTTTCAAGATTTGAACGACTCTGTAAATGAATTTCCAATACTGCCCATTTACAAACTCTTTCAAACCGAGCCTACAATATTTTCATATTTGTTGTGTTCCGTGGCTTTCAAAGTCCTCTTTTCATCTATTTCAATATCACAACTTAGCGTTGTTTGTGCCGCGTGGGGCTGTTAAAGTTCTCCCCTACATTCAATCAGTGCTGTTATCAGTGGCCTTCATTCAATCAATGCTGTTATCAGTTACCTACATTCAATCAGTGCTGTTAGCAGTTACCTACATTCAATTAGTGCTGTTATCAGTTACCTACATTCAATCAGTGCTGTTATCAGTTACCTACATTCAATCAGTTCTGTTATCAGTTACCTACATTCAATCAGTGATGTTATCAGTTACCTACATTCAATCAGTGCTGTTATCAGTTACCTATATTCAATCAGTGCTGTTATCAGTTACCTACATTTAATCAGTGCTGTTATCAGTTACCTTCATTCAATCAGTGCTGTTATCAGTTACCTACATTCAATCAGTGCTGTTATCAGTTACCTTTATTCAATCAGTGCTGTTATCAGTTACCTATATTCAATCAGTGCTGTTATCAGTTACCTACATTTAATCAGTGCTGTTATCAGTTACCTTTATTTAATCAGTGCTGTTATCAGTTACCTACATTTAATCAGTGCTGTTATCAGTTACCTACATTCAATCAGTGCTGTTATCAGTTACCTACATTCAATCAATGCTGTTATCAGTTACCTACATTCAATCAGTGCTGTTATCAGTTACGTCTTGTGGAGATCATTGAGCACGAAACTTATATTAATCAATGTATATCAAAAGATCTTTTAAAAATAAATACATGTGTTAAATATTTCTGCTAGTTTTAAGAAAGGTGGTTTCAATATCTCATCCAATACAGATATGGATATTGTTCAGTCACTCCTAAGATAAATTTCTTGCTCTAAATTTTTTGCCTTTGGCGTTCTCTGTGTGATGCAGGATTTGTATTTTCAGATCCCCTTATATTTTTTGTTATCTTCCGTTTCGCCCATTGTTTTCTTGTGTAGAACTATACGTCACTGAAGATGGGTTTGCATTATTCTGAAAGTACCGCATTGAATGTTCCTTGTTCAACGCCATATGCATATACCATCGTTTGGGATGAATACAAAGTGTACTGTTTACTTGTGTAAATATTTAGTTGCTCTCAACCAGAGGCTCAGCGGTGAGTGGGGAGTAATATGCATTTCAATTACTGTCCATAAACAAGCTCATTTAAACCGAGGCTGCAATATTTTCATATTCATCGTGCATGGGTGCTACTAAATTTCATTTTTTAACTCCTTCACCTTTTCATAATTTGTTACTTTATATAACATCTTGTTTTTAAAGCTCAAATCATTATGTCATGTCTATCTCTTTCCTGTTGTTATATTCTATTTATTGGCACTATAAAGCATCAAGTTTTCATGGAGTCTTATTTTTACGAATAATGTACAGTATTTATTAGGCAAATAACATTTCAGTAGTACATTATGCAAATGACTTAAACTGGCCACACTATAAACATGGATTTAAGACAAAATACTCAGAGACATTTGAGTTTTTTCTCAACATCATATTGTGTTTGGACATATCGATTAGATTTCGCACTTGTTACTTTTGCTTATATGATCGCCAGTATTGTGAATGAATGCAAATATTTAAACCTGTAAAAGAATGTTTACCCTTTGAGCTGCCTGCTATTCACAATATATGCAACACATTATACAAAATAGTGTTTGTTATAATAATGTAAAATTTCATCTTTCTTTAAAAGTCCTATAGAGTTTGAGAATAACCTAAACGATAAAGCATGTTTGCAATCCCTTAAATAAAAAGTTCTTTTTACGAAACAGAATCATTTCAGAATGAGACTCACAAATTGTTCAATTTGACCTTTTGTAGTGTTTATCTTGATCTTGGTGCGTATTCCTATTTTCTTATGCGCTGACTTAGTTTCAAGAATTCTTTTTCGGCGTTAGCTGTCTAAGCTCACTTTTGACCTAGTTTTTCGACCAATGAAATATTGTAAATAAAATTTATTATGCAGCGGGAAAATCAAATAGATTATTTTGATTGGTTATTAGTGGGTTTTGTTAATGATTACCGTAACGATTTTATTATTGTGTGTAAGTATTTACCTGGCGCTTATATGTTCGGGCATTTTCGTTTTAAAAAGCGTTAATTGTATTGGAGAAAAAGATATTTACGGTATAAATAACCAGTTAAGTCAATTGATGGCTTAAATACGATTTTATATGGAATATTCATAGGTGTCAGGTAAACACTCGAGTACAATACACGGTGTAAAACGACAAAGAAGTGCAGATATTTCTGGTTCTTACTGGTTCCTTTCTCGTTCCTTTGATACTGATTGTTAATTTCAAGACCAGAATTTCAAAACGCATTGGTGTAGTGGTTAGCACACTCGCCTCTCAAGCGGAGGCCCCGGGTTCAATACTCGGGAGGGAGACTTTCTTTTAAAGTTAATTTACGTAAAACTTGGTAGATTTCGCTCTTGTAAGAAGTTGTTATTATTTTCATTTATTGTATTTTAATAACATTTATTCATCATTAGTGCTAACTCTACAAGAGGTATTTTATTGAAACTGAATGTACAGTTAATGTTAGACATTCTTCTTTAATCGACGTATTATCACCAGACGAAATTTTTGCACGGTCTTTATTTATTACTTTCTTATATATAAAAATCTTTTTCATCAACGCCGTTTATCTTTTTTAAAGATATTTCTTGTTAATTTTAACGCCTTTATAAACGGAGCTTCCCAATTAATATGAAATAAAACGATATTATTTTGAATTTTCTTTCATTCTGATAGGATAAAATCACACCCGGTAATCATTTACATGTTCTTTGTTAAACAATGTTGTTGCAACGAAAAAGCGTTTCGAATGCTCGAATTTTCCATCAAACACAAAAAATCACCGTACGCTCTGATAGAAGTAATGTTTACTCATTTTGCTATGTTTTGTTATTTTGGTAGTGGAGCAAATGTTTACCGGCTTGAAAGCATAATTATACAGATTATCGATCAGACTTTTAAAGTCATTCACATGTATTGGAATAAGTTCAACGGAAAATCCCCGGGTATATTTGATGATAATAATGGTAATAAAATCAAGGTTGTTTTCATTTTAATGTGGTTTAATTCTTAAAACTGTAAGATAAATTGAAGTATTTTTTCATAAATTGAATTTTGTAAACATATTAAGCATTTCTTTGTGGTCTAAATATCATAATGATTACATTATTCTACTTTCGTTTTCGTGGACAAAATAAGTAAGATGCCGTTTTTCGAAACTTAAGAATAACTTGTTTTTATAAATTCAGGTTCTGAACATTTATCTGCGATAACATAGTAATGTGGGTATAATCGAAGCCAACTCACGTTATTCCTGTTATCCTAGAGACAAAACGAGATGTGGAACGACGAGGCCGCGTCAGTTCTGTTGTCAAGGACAATGGATCATCTTGGGTATGGACTACCGATGGTGCGATTCCGACAGAAATTTTACCAGAGGTGTCCCCAATTGTTTGAGCAAATAGATATCAAAAGAATTATTGCAGGAAGCAAAGCTGAAGGTCTGACAAAGTGGTGTGAATCGGATGGTGATGTGTTATTCGTACCAGCGACAATTGTTTGTACAACAAACCCACTACAATTTGTCAATACTATGGACAATGTTTCAGTTTTTAAGCTGGATATGACAAATACAGCTCCTGGCTACACACGGTTGATACTCGTAAAAACAGGTATAAGAGACGAATATTTTCGAGAATCGCTGTTTGGACCAGTATCAGGGAATACGTATTTGTCCAGCGATAAATGGCGGGAATGGTGGAAGGATGCAGTTATTGGAGTTAGTAACACGAGTTTAATTACCCCATTACCACAAAGTCAGGGACCATCTAATCCTATATCATATATGAATGGGGCTTTCCATGATGACTGGGACTATGTAAGTGGTATAATTTGTGACTGTCCTGAATTGCTACAATGCTGGTTAGATCGCCCACGAAAATACTATTGGCCGAGTGCCGATGTTTTACGAGAGGTTTCAACAATGGAAGCGCACGTTGTTCCTGTTGGATACAAAGGAAGTCCTTTGCAGTTCTTAGAGTGGAGAATCTGCTTCACAAAAGCGGAAATTATACTCATTCGTAGTTTCAACGATTGTCAGATCAAATTGCTTATCTTGTTAAAGTGGCTGACAAAATCTTGTTTGAAGCCAATCTGTAAGGAAATGACGTCATATCTGATGAAGAATCTCGTCATGTGGATGGCGGAAAAATTACAGGAACAGAACTTTACTGAAAACAACCTTCTAAATACGTTACATATTGCACTAAGAACGCTGAAATATTGCGTGATAAGTAAATGTCTTCCAAGCTACATGATTCCAGACAGAAATCTGCTTGCAGACCGGCTTACAGGACATGAGAGATCTGGGGTGTGTACGATGATAGATTTCTTACTAGAGCAAGGGCCAAGGATAGTGAATCGTTGTGAAAAGATCAGAGATGCCTTCATCGTGCTGCTAAGATCTCCAGAAATATTCTTCTTGTACACACAGAGGCAATTACAGTTTGAAATAGCATTATTGTGTATATTGCTTGCCTTTGAAGGGGGTGATGCAGGCAAAATCTTTAGACTTTTACCGGCCATCATGCCAGACATGTTTGAACTATTCTTAAGCGGAATTAACGACGACCAAATTTTCCATTATTTTATGGATCGATGTAAATTATTTCTGTCTTAGACTGGTTAACGAAGACATTGTCGTCTGGTATATATTGTATCAATGAAGAAGTGCAAACCCTTCAATTAAAAAACGTTTAGATAAGCCCAAAGAAATACAAATACTGCGGTAGACCCTAGTCAACCATTCAAGACACAGTACATACCATCCGAATCCCCCATAACGATAGTTCAAGTTTGCCTATATTCTGCCAATAACAATGACTGACATCCTTCATGGTTAAAAATAAGGATATTACCATCAAGGGAGGTTATTGAATCTGATAACTACACTGTAACCAAGCAAAATTTTCAAATCATTTCATCAACGCAGTTTTATAATTAAATAGATTTTTATCGTTAATATGATTGCAGTGACTGTCTATTCTTGTACTGTTGTTATACAAAGTATGGGGGTATATAGGAATCATCATCCGGTTGGGTGGTTGGTCTGTGGCACTTACTACGTCAACATTTTTCAAGATAGCGACTTGAAACTTTAAACATTTGTTCGTTAGTAACTGTTTTTTTTTCATGTGTCCGTTTTTTTGGAGGGGAGCATTATTCAATAAAATCTTGTGACGCGAATTCCTTCTACAGTTTTCAAGATATTGACTTGAAACTTTACATATATGTTTGGCATGAAGTGTAGATGTGCGTGACATATTTTTCATGTGGACCAGTCCATTATTTTTTGAAGGGGAGATTATTAAAAAAACCGTTTTATGCAAAGGTTTGTGGTTGGTCTGTGGCATTTACTACGTCAACAGTTTTCAAGATTCGACTTGAAACTTTTGTTCGTTAGTAGATTTGCGCAAACTTTTTTTTCTCATATGGATCAGCCCTTATTTTTTGGAGGGGGCATATTTCAACAAAATCTTGTGACTCCAACTACTTCTACAGTTTCTAAGATGTTGACTTGAATTTCAATCATATGGTGGTCATGAAGTTAAGATGTGCATGACATATTTTTCGTGTGGGTCAGTCCATTATTTTTTGCAAGGAACATGATTTAACAAAATCGTGTTATGCAAACTTCTACAGTTTTCAAGATATCGACTTGAAACTGAAATCATAAATTCTGAATGAAGTGCACATGTAATTGACATATTTTTGTGGATCAGTCCATTATTTTTTGTAGGGGAGCATTATTTAAAAATATGTCATGCACATCTTAACAAATTCTTATGATGCAATCTACTTCCACTGTTTTCAAAATGTTGACTTGAAATTTTAAACATATATTCGGCATGAATTGGACGTGTGCATGACATTTTATTCCTTCTGGATCAGTCTATTATTTTTTAGGGGATCACAATTTAACAAAATGATGTGATGCGAACTATACTGGTACAGTTTTCAAGGTAATTACGTCAAACTTAAGGCATATGTTCGGCTTGAAGTGTAGATGTGTGTAACAATTTTTCTTCATCTATAACAGTCCATTATTTTTTTAAGGGGAGCACTATTGAATAATGTATTCATTGTTAAGTCAAAAGATGCGGACATTATTTCTGCATACTCTGACAAAGCAGTATTGCGTGGGTATTTATCACCTTCAGTGAAGTGATAGCTCTAGTTTTCAATAAAATAAGATCTTAATCTTGATATGTTCTCATTTATATCATAAAACTGTCTGTAAATTCTGATGTTTCTCGTTTTTGTCAACAACAAAAACAAGGGAATAAAATGTTTATTTTTTTTGTCCTCATAGTTGCAAGTAATTAAAAAAGGCACATGATATTGTTGGAATTATCATGTTACTCATGTTGGCATTCAAAATGTATTGTTCTGGTTTTCTGTTTGGATAAAAAAAGTTCACTTGTTATTTACTACATTTCATACTTTCTTTAGACTGTTAGAAAACATGGTACCTTTAACACATGGAAATGCCTTATGCTAAAATTAGGGACAAGTATGGTGGCTGATTTCTACCATTTCGTGTGTACTTGTCGGCGAGGCGAAATTTCAAAGTCAAGAACACACGACGAAGTAATGCTTATTTGTCGTGTGTGTGCCTTTCAATTTTTGAGAGGGATACACGTAGAAACGAAACACAAACTTTGGTATAAATCACCATTCGTGTCGTCGGGATTAATACCTCTGTGGTTTTGTCCTTTCTCTTTTGTCGTTTCTTTGTGGTTTTCGTCCTTCTTTTTTCGTGTCTTTGTGTATTTTCCTCAAAAAGCAAACAAAAGAAAATTAGCTTTTTTACCTTTCTTTACTTCTCCCCGCCGATATTTGTTTAAATTTAATAAAATTTTATTTCATTAGAACATGTGTAACGCGTTTGCGACAAAAGAAGTAAGACAACAAATTTTGATACCCACCGATACGAAAAGTATATACAAAGTGAAAAAGATTTGCGTTTTGCCTTATAAGTTTTGTAACTTAGAGTATTTACCTCGAAATTCGAACCGCGAACCCACGACATGTAAGCGGTTTTTGGTCTTTTGTGTTTTACTGTCTACGGATTTTTTGACCCGCCGACACGAACTAAAATTAAGCGTTATTTGGCACTTTCATGTTTTCGTCACACTTCGCCATTTCGCATCACCGACGCCAAATCAACAAAACGGCATAAATCAGCAACCGTAGTTTGAAACCTTGTTGATCTTTGACGACAATTGTCATTTCGTTGTTAATGCTTAAACTTCTCTAGTCCAAGTTTCAAATTTCAATTCTTTCATTTTGTTAAAAAGAAGTTGGCAAGTTTAAACGTTAACATTTGTTCATATTGCAATTAATATTAGTATAGGTTGACGAATCAATTGTTATACTTTTGACAAATTGTTGGTTATTGTACCATAAATGACGGTTATCGTGACATTAGAGACGGTTATTGAAACATAAAGACGATAATCGCTTCATGATACACAGATATCATACGTACCATGAAAGACGGTTATTGTGACGTAAGAGACGATTATTATATCATGATAGACGGTTATCGCACCTTGAAGAATGTTATTTTATTATAACATAAGATACGATTATCTTTTCATGATAGACGGTAATCGTAACATAAGAGATGGTTATTGAAACATAATAGACGATAATCTTTTCATGTCAGACGGTAAACGTAGCATAGAATATGGTTATTGTGACATAAGATACGGCGATTATTTTATCATATTAGACGGTTATCGAAGCATGAAAGACGGTTATTCAAACATAAGAAACGATAATTTTTTCATGACAGGCGATAATCGAAGCATACAACACGGTTATTGAAACTTAGGAGACAATAATATTTTCATGACGGACGGTAAACGTAGCATAGAAGACGGTTATCGTGACATAAGAGACAATAATCGCTTCATGATAGACGGTAATCGTACCAAGGAAGACGGTTTTTGTGACATAATAATTTATACTATTAGTCATCATAATAGACGGTTATCGTACATGTTAAAGCGGTTATTGTACAATGAAAGACAGCTGCTATCGTACATTGAGAAGCGATAACAATACTGAGATTTAAGATTATTAAACCTGCACAATAGGTAATAACACCAAATATCAAAATCAGAAACCAGACAAAGCAATCACATCGATAAATGTGAACTAAATATGTTGATTTGAATAAAGACCGTTGAGATTTTCAATTTTGTATATAGATCGATTTATACAACAATGTACAATAAACAAACTGCACAATGGCAAGTATTTTAATGCACCTCCTCATCAATTGTCACTTTGTAAGACATATAGAAGGTCTTCCAAGGAGCGAACATTTTCATGCTACTTAAAATTATTCCCTAAGTACGGCGAGATGCACCAAAATAATACTTAACAAAAACAAAATGAAAATAGCGAAGGGAAGCAAACAGTTTTGTTGTTTTTTTAATGATTTTTTACTTTAATTGTTAGACAGCGGTTTGAGGTTAATACGTAAGTGAACGGATTTGCTTTGTAAAATACTTTGACAATGTGTTTTTCTCTTCCATTATTCCGCCAGTTCGTATTATCTTCTAGTATGCTTTATATGACACCATTATTAAATATCGTTCGGCATTGTTTATATGTTTAACCCTTTCCTTCATATATACGCATTTTAACGCATGTGCGACCAGTGTAGAACCAGATCAGTCGGCCCATCCGTGCCGTCTCATCAGAATCTGCACTGGTCGCATTTTGGTCAGAAATAACCTAACAAATAAAAAAGCGAACCCACGCAATAAAGGTTTGTTTACAGAGGAAATATTTAATTTCACTTGACTTGACTATCAATATAGGAGAGTTTCCGGGATTCAAATTTTCGAGAATTTCGCGGACAGGTCGATCGAAGAATTGAAGCCGAAAGAAAATTTATCACATAAAAATAAAAACAAGCATCTTTTGGAAAATGTAGACCCACGGAAATTACCGTTTCACTGAAAACCACGGTTATAATGTCCATTAAAAAAATGAATTGGCAATATGACTGTATAAGACCAAACGAAACTAACAGATGTATTTTCCTGAATGTCGGAATTAAGTCTGAACATAAAGTTGGCAGTAGTTCAAGCACTTAACTGCACAAGCCATCCTTTTTAGCAGTAGCACATTAACGCTCCGACCGCATTATAGCATCAGCACTTAACTGCACCAGCCAACCTTTTTAGCATTAGCACATTGCTGCTCCGACCGCATTATTGCATCAGCACTTAACTGCTTCAGCCATCCTTTTTAGCAGTAGCACATTACCGCTCCGGCCGCATTATAGCATCAGCACTTAAATGCACCAACCACCCTTTTTAGCAGTAGCACATTACTGCTCCGGCCGCATTATAGCATCGGCACTTAACTGCACCAGCCATCCTTTTTAGCAGTAGCACTTTACTGCTCCAGCCGCATTATAGCATCAGCACTTAACTGCTCCAGCCATCCTTTTTAGCAGTAGCACTTTACTGCTCCAGCCGCATTATAGCATCAGCACTTAACTGCTCCAGCCACCCTTTTTAGCAGTAGCACATTACCGCTCCGTCCGCATTTTAGTATCAGCACTTAACTGCACCAGCCATCCTTTTTAGCAGTAGCACTTTACTGCTCCGGCCGCATTATAGCATCAGCACTTAACTGCTCCAGCCATCCTTTTTCGCAGTAGCACTTTACTGCTCCGGCCGCATGATAGCATTAGCACTTAACTGCACCAGCCACCCTTTTTAGCAGTAGCACATTACTGCTCCGACCGCATTATAGCATCATCACTTAACTGCTCCAGCCATCCTTTTTAGCAGTAGCACATTACTGCTCCAGCCGCATTATAGCATCAGCACTTAACTGCACCAGCCACCCTTTTTAGCAGTAGCACATTACTGCTCCGACCGCATTATAGCATCATCACTTAACTGCTCCAGCCATCCTTTTTAGCAGTAGCACTTTACTGCTCCGGCGGCATTATAGATTCAACACTTAACTGTACCAGCCACCCTTTTTAGCAGTAGCACATTACTGCTCCAGTCGCATTATAGCATCAACACTTAACTGTACCAGCCACCCTTATTAGCAGTAGCACATTACTGCTCCAGTCGCATTATAGCATTAGCACTTAACTGCTCCAGCCATCCTTTTTAGCAGTAGCACTTTACTGCTCCGGCCGCATTATAGCATCAGCACTTAACTGCTCCAGCCATCCTTTTTAGCAGTAGCACATTACTTCTCTAGCCGCATTATAGCATCAGCATTAAACTGCTCCAGCCATCCTTTTTAGTAGTAGCACATTACTGCTCCGGCGGCATTATAGCATCAGCACTTAACTGCACCAGCCACCCTTTTTAGCAGTAGCACTTTACTGCTCCGGCCGCATTATAGCATCAGCACTTAACTGCACCAGCCATCCTTTTTAGTAGTAGCACATTACTGCTCCGGCGGCATTATAGCATCAACACTTAACTGTACTAGCCACCCTTTTTAGCAGTAGCACTTTACTGCTCCGGCCGCATTATAGCATCAGCACTTAACTGCTCCAGCCATCCTTTTTAGTAGTAGCACATTACTGCTCCGGCGGCATCATAGCATCAACACTTAACTGTACCAGCCACCCTTTTTAGCAGTAGCACATTACTGCTCCAGTCGCATTATAGCATCAGCACTTAACTGCTCCAGCCATCCGTTTTAGCAGTAGCACATTACTGCTCCAGTCGCATTATAGCATCAGCACTTAACTGCACCAGCCATCCTTTTTAGCAGTAGCACATTACTGCTCCAGTCGCATTATAGCATCAGCACTTAACTGCACAAGCCATCCTTTTTAGCAGTAGCACATATCCGCTCCAGCCGCATTATAGCATCAGCACTTAACTGCACCAGCCACCCTTTTTAGCAGTAACCCATTACTGCTCCAGCCGCATTATAGCATCAGCACTTAACTGCACCAGCCACCCTTTTTAGCAGTAGCACATTACTGCTCCAGCCGCATTATAGCATCAGCACTTAACTGCACCAGCCACCCTTTTTAGCAGTAGCACATTACTGCTCCAGCCGCATTATAGCATCTGCACCAGCCATCCTTTTTAGCAGTAGCACATTACTGCTCCAGCCGCATTATAGCATCAACACTTATCTGCTCCAGCCATCCTTTTTAGCAGTAGCACATTACTGCTCCAGCCGCATTATAGCATCAGCACTTAACTGCACCAGCCACCCTTTTTAGCAGTAGCACATTACTGCTCCAGTCGCATTATAGCATCAGCACTTAACTGCTCAAGCCATCCTTTTTAGCAGTAGCACATTACTGCTCCAGTCGCATTATAGCATCAGCACTTAACTGCACCAGCCACCCTTTTTAGCAGTAGCACATTACTGCTCCAGCCGCATTATAGCATCAACACTTAACTGCACCAGCCACCTTTTTTAGCAGTAGCACATTAATGCTCCGGCCGCATTATAGCATCAGCACTTAACTGCTCCAGCCACCCTTTTTAGCAGTAGCACATTACTGCTCCGGTCGCTTTATAGCATCAGCACTTTACTGCTCCGACACCATATTTAGCAGTAGTACATTACTGCTCCGGCCGCATTATAGCATCAGCACTTAACTGCTCCAGCCATCCTTTTTAGCAGTAGCACTTTACTGCTCCGGCCGCATTATAGCATCAGCACTTTACTGCTCCAGCCACCCTTTTTAGCAGTAGCACATTACTGCTCCGGCGACATTATAGCATAAGCACTTAACTGCTCCAGCCATCCTTTTTAGCAGTAGCACATTACTGCTCCGGTTTCTTTATAGCATCAGCACTTTACTGCTCCGACACCATATTTAGCAGTAGTATATTACTGCTCCCCCCGCATTATAGCATCAGCACTTAACTGCTCCAGCCATCCTTTTTAGAAGTAGCACTTTACTGCTCCGGCCGCATTATAGCATCAGCACTTTACTGCTCCAGCCACCCTTTTTAGCAGTAGCACATTACTGCTCCGGTCGCATTATAGCATAAGCACTTAACTGCTCCAGCCATCCTTTTTAGCAGTAGCACATTACTGCTCTGGCCGCATTATAGCATCAGCACTTAACTGCTCCAGCCATCCTTTTTTGCAGTAGCACATAACTGCTCCAGTCGCTTTATAGCATCAGCACTTAACTGCACCAGCCACCCTTTTTAGCAGTAGCACTTTACTGCTCCGGCCGCATTATAGCATAAGCACTTAACTGCTCCAGCCATCCTTTTTAGCAGTAGCACATTACTGATCCGGTCGCATTATAGCATCAGCACTTAACTGCACAAGCCATCCTTTTTAGCAGTAGCACAATACATCTCCAGTCGCAATATAGCATCAGCACTTAACTGCACCAGCCACCCTTTTTAGCAGTAGCACTTTACTGCTCCGGCCGCATTATAGCATCAGCACTTAACTGCTCCAGCCATCCTGTTTTGCAGTAGCACATTAATGCTCTGGCCGCATTATAGCATCAGCTTTTAACTGCTCCAGCCATCCTTTTAAGCAGAAGTACATTACCACTCCAGCCAAATTATAGCATCAGCATTTAACTGCTCCAACCATCCTTTTTAGCACTATCACATTACTGCTCCGGCCGCATTATAGCATCAGCACTTAAGTGAACCAGCCATCCTTTTTAGCAGTAGCACATTACTGCTCCGGCCGCATTATAGCATCAGCACTTAACTGCACCAGCCATCCTTTTTAGCAGTAGCACATTACTGCTCCGGCCGCATTATAGCATCAGCACTTAACTGCACCAGCCACCCTTTTTAGCAGTAGCACATTACTGCTCTGGCCGCATTATAGTATCAGCACTTAACTGCACTAGCCATCCTTTTTAGCAGTAGCACATTACCGCTCCGGCCACATTATAGCATCAGCATTTAACTGCTCCAACCATCCTTTTAGGCACTATCACATTACTGCTCCGGCCGCATAATAGTATCAGCACTTAACTGCACCAGCCACCCTTTTTAGTAGCAGCATATTACTGCTCCGGCCGCATTATAGCATCAGCACTTAACTGTACCAGCCACCCTTTTTAGTAGTAGCACATTACCGCCCCGGCCGCATTATAGCATAAGCACTTAACTGCTCAAGTCATCCTTTTTAGCAGTATCACATTACTGCTCCGGCCGCTTTATAACATCAGCACTTAACTGCACCAGCCACCCTTTTAAGTAGTAGCACATTAACGCTCCGGCCGCATTATAGCATCAGCACTTAACTTCTCCAACCATCCTTTTTAGCAGTAGCACATTAATGCTCCGGCCGCATTATAGCATCAGCACTTAACTGCACCAGCCACCCTTTTTAGTAGTAGCACATTAATGCTCCAGTCGGATTATAGCATCAGCACTTAACTGCACCAGCCCCCTTTTTAGCAGAAGCACTTTACTGCTCCAGTCGCATTATAGCATCAGCACTTAACTGCACCAGCCACCCTTTTTAGCAGTAGCAGATTACTGCTCCGGCGGCATTATAGCATCAACACTTAACTTTACCAGCCACCCTTTTTAGTAGTAGCACATTACCGCTCCGGCCGCATTATAGCATCAGCACTTAACTTCTCCAACCATCGTTTTTAGCAGTAGCACATTAATGCTCCGGCCGCATTATAGCATCAGCACTTAACTGCACCAGCCACCCTTTTTAGTAGTAGCACATTACTGCTCCAGTCGCATTATAGCATCAGCACTTAACTGCACCAGCCCCCTTTTTAGCAGAAGCACTTTACTGCTCCAGTCGCATTATAGCATCAGCACTTAACTGCACCATCCACCCTGTTTAGCAGTAGCACATTACTGCTCCGGCGGCATTATAGCATCAACACTTAACTTTACCAGCCACCCTTTTTAGCAGTAGCTCATTACTGCTCCAGCCGCATTATAGCATCAGCACTTAACTGCACCAGTCACCCTTTTTAGCAGTAGCACATTATTGCTCCGGCGGCATTATAGCATCAGCACTTAACTGCACCAGCCACCCATTTTAGCAGTAGCACATTACTGCTCCGGCGGCATTATAGCATCAACACTTAACTGTACCAGCCACCGTTTTTAGCAGTATCACATTACTGCTCCAGTCGCATTATAGCATCAGCACTTAACTGCACCAGCCACCCTTTTTAGCAGTAGCACTTTACTACTCCGGCCGCATTATAGCATCATCACTTAACTGCTCCAGCCACCCTTTTTAGCAGTAGCACTTTACTGCTCCAGTCGCATTATAGCATCAGCACTTAACTGCACTAGTCACCCTTTTTAGCAGTAGCACATTACTGCTCCAGCCGCATTATAGCATCAGCACTTAACTGCACCAGCCACCCTTTTTAGCAGTAGCACTTTACTGCTCCAGTCGCATTATAGCATCAGCACTTAACTGCACTAGTCACCCTTTTTAGCAGTAGCACATTTATCGTGCTAAGAACCCGGGCATTTTGGTCATTATTTGTTACTATAGTAAAACATGTAATAATGGTGTATATTGGGGGTGGTCTTAATGAGGGGTTGAACTTTACATATAATATAAGACATTAACGCTGTGGAAACAGGGTATAAATTACTAAATTTCCCTTAGTAGCAAAAGTCAGTATATCTTGTATAGTTAAACGACCCTCCTTAATCTTACTTATAATTGGTAACTTAATAACTGTCTACACTTTATCTGGCATCTTTTACTTAAAGCTGAAATGTTTCTATTATTGTTCTGTCTATTTCTTTATTGTTTTTTCTACTCCAGCTGAACCCTATAAGCACCCGTCATGTTTCTGTTGTATACAAAATATAAAAAACAATGGGTTATAAAATACCCTGCAATCTTCTGTAAACAATTAGGTTTATTTTCGGTAATTGCGACTGCTTAAATGAAATCATTCGACTGTCACATATGTCTTAAAAGTGAACTTTTTCATTCAAGTTTTACAAAATGTTCCTATTGGGATTTCCGAACCGAAAATAGGCCATATAATTATACTGTTTTATTGAGACTTAAACAAATCGAATTTTAGTCAAGTCTGTCTTATTTTTGTTGCACCATACATCCTGGTTCAACAAGTGGCAAACTGTTTTGCCACTGACCGTTCTAAGGCGGTAACCCCTCGGGTTCTCATTTTTGTTCATTGTTTGTTGTGTCTGTTATGTAATTGATCATTTTATTAACCATCAATTGTCTCTCTCCTGCTTGACTTGGAGGTTGTGTCTTTTGATTGTGGCAATTCCTGATATGCATATTTACTTTTTTGTTAATACGATTTATGTTCAGTATTTATTAGGCTGGTGACTTATTAGTAGAGCGTTAAGCTGGAGATTCGATGGCTTAAATTTGCATATGTTTTAACTGATGATTTCTTTAAAAATAGCATAATTTAATAGATAGGGGTGGGATGAAAAACTTTTGGCTACAGTTTCAAAAAATGGGTTTAAGAAGAGACTAAACTCCGAGTGCCGTGTGAGTTTTCTCTTGTAACATATTGTAGTTTGTATATTGATCATCTTTTGCATAGTCATATTTCTTTTGCTTATATTATCGTCAGTATTGCCAATTAATGCAAAGTATTTACCTTTAAAAACATGTTAACGTTAAGAGCTTTGTACTATTCATAATAAATGAAAAAAATATTATTCATAATAGTATTTGTAATTATATGTGATTTTTTATTTTTAAATGACTCGACTTACAAAAATTCCCTTAAAGTGTGAGCATTACCCCACCCAAGTACCCTAATTGAAACATTATAAGTTGAATGCTCTTTTTACGAAACAGACTCTATTGAGAATGGAAATTCTATCTATGGAGACATGTTCTTACGTATAAGTTAGAGGCTTAATTGAACAATTTATTATAATGGAAAGTGTCTGTTGTTTCTACGTTGTACAAATTGTTCGAGTGGACTTTTTGTAGAAGTGTTAACCTTGTTGCATATCTCTAGCATTTTATAAGCTTGCATAGCGTCTATTAATTGTTTTTGAATATAAACGCCGCTATAAACGCGAGCGGTACAAATTATATAAAATAAAAGGATACAATATTGAATTTTCTTGCATTTTGATAGGATGTTAACACACCCGTTTAACATTAACGTGTTCTTGTTATGTTAAACAATGTTGTTGCAATGTTGTTGCAACGAAATCGCGTTTCGAATACTCGTGTTTTCCATCATAACCCCTGAACTCGGCTTACATTTCATTGATGATGTAGTTTTATCTCCCTTGGTGATAAAAGATAAGACCAAATGTGAACAAGAAAAAGTAAAACAGAGGCTGTTTTACAGAGACGGTCTCTTTTTTTTTGATAGTTCAATAGACAAATCATGGTAGTTCATTACCAATGCATAGATACATTGTGAGCGGGTTGTGGAATAGTCCCTCCTTCTTTCTCACTTGGGATTTGGGACCCGACAAAGGTGAAGTTACCTTTTTTTTTTTTGGTTCAATCACTGGTGAGATCACAGAAGTTGTTCATAAATTGTTCACTTGGAGTTCAAGTCTTATGCTTGGAAGGAGTGATCTGTTGTCTATTTCAGGTATAAATCAGCCTTTCTTTAAGTAATCTTTCCATTTCTTCATGCACTTTGTCGGACGAGTACACTTTTGCAGGAGCGAAGTCTAACAGGTGGAGTCCTGCCAATGAGCTGACTCTGCTCAATGCCACGTAAGCCATACCTGCTGTGAAGACACTAGCACCAATGTCTATTGCTGCATTATGTAGTGTAACACCCTGTATCTTGTGAACGGTCACTGCATATGAAACACATAATGGAAATTGTGTCCTTGTTATAGTGTTTTTGTTGGAGTCGTAAAATGTTACTGAGACAGGTGTGATAGGTATTGGTGTATGTTCATTTTCATCAAAGACAGCACCTACATTGGGGTTGTCAAAGAGTACCAACACAGCACGTGGTATTTCTGAGTCTTTTGTGATATTGTCATGAAGCCACTGGAAGTCTGTTACTGTACCTTGTGCTCCATTGACTAAACCTGTTCTAGTTTCTATATTCCTTAGCAACATTACTCTGGTGCCAATTGCAAGATGCAAAGTTTTAGGAAGTCCCCCACAGTTGGAATCATCATCTGAGATGGATGTTGTAATGGGGTCATCTTGTGCTGCGATGTTATGTATTTCAGAAGTGAGTTGTTGTGTCTGTTGGTCGTTGTAAGCTGCGCATAATGTTTTCAAAGGGTATATGCGTTGGTATTTTTGTGGTACAGTAGCATTAGATGTTTTTCTGGTGTTCAGAAGTGCAATGTCAGCGCAGTTTAGTTTGCCCAATCTTGCTCTGTTGAGGATGTCGAGGTAGGTGCTGTCATCTTTTTGTCTGTAATTCGTTTCTAGCTGGTGAAACTGGAACAAGTCTTTCCATATGTGACATAGCTGTAAATCTTCATGGCTGTGAAATATATAACTGCCACATACTGGTTTCAATTGGTACAAGTCTCCGAAAGTGATGATGTGTAGGTTGCCGAAATAAGAACTTGCCTCATTTGTTGTATTCTTTATTTCACATAGTCTCTTATGGACGTGGATGAATGTGTTTATCGACACCATGCTGACTTCATCGATTATCAGGTAACGAACTGATTTAAATAATTCACGTAATTTGGCTAGTGTCTTGCCACGAAGTGGTGTGTAGTGTGCTTTGTTTTTGTGTTGGACATCCAGATTGAGGAGGCTGTGAAGAGTCCAACCATTGACATTCTAAGCAGCAACCCCAGTAGGAGCAGCAACCACGACATTGGGATAGTCAGATGTGCTACTTCTGAGAAGGTGTTCATGTAACGTTTGCAGTAGGTAGGATTTACCTGTTCCTGCTCCACCGGAAATGAAGATACGTATGGGGGTGTTTCCATTTGACTGTGTATCTATGTAAGTTAAAACCTGGCGCTGATCTGGGGACAAACTGTTCATCCTCTGAATGTATTCTTTTTCTGTCATTTTGTACACAGCTAATGCTTTGAAGTCTTCAGAGTTGTATTTGTCGGTTCTTGAGGTATCTGATACATCTACTGATGTGTCTGTGAAGCAGAAAAGATTGTCTACATTCTCACTACCTTTTAACACATCATCAAGTTCTTGAGACATGTGTGCAGGAGTAATTGTACAATGGATGTCTGTCTGTACATCAGTTGTCAACTGTCTGATTTGTTGTATAGAGGCCAATACCTGTTCACTGTAATGGAACTGTGCAATTGAGTCGTGGTCTAGAAGACTTTGTTTGGCAAGGTATGCTTCTTCGTAAGTGTTGTGTGGACATAGTATGTCATGAGTTTGTCTCCATGGCAGGAATAAACATAACAGAGAGTAGAAGTGACCTTCTCTGTCTTTGGCAATATTGGGGATGAATGAGCGAAAGCAGGCAGCTGTTGTGCGTTCACGTATCCATGTTGGTGGATCTCCTTGCAGCTGGTAACTTCTAAGATAAGATGTGGTTGTCCTTGTGGATGTTTTGAATTTTTTGTTGCTGAAAGAATGGTAAGTTGCAAACTTGACTAATGACATGTTGTTGAAACGGTCTTTAGCTGGACGCCTGGTGTATTTTTCATGCATGCCTGAAACATACACATCTGTTGAGTCTTCTGACAAGGATTCGATAGCTTTTCTTGGCTTCTGTAGTTTGTACTGTTTGTGTGGAGGTGTGCTTGGGATATATATGGTTGTTCTCGAGCTGTAAACCATCGGCAAGTTCAGGAGTCTGAATGATGCTTCTTGTGCGCTGATAACGCGATGTGTTAGGAGCACATTACCAATATTTGAAAGCCGTTTTCTGTTGCTGGCATATTCAGGTAGCTTCTTTATGGCATCAGATATCGCACTTTTCAAGCTGTTTGGTTCATTTTTACAGACATATGTACAGATGTATGCTGCAGCTGCATATTTGGAACCAACTATTTGAATGTCCATATTAGCAAACCAAGTCTTTAGTATGTGTTCATTGTATGGATTTACCCACTGACTGAGAGCATCTCTTTGCAATTCGTAAAAGCGACCTGTTGTTGAAGATATGTTTGTGAGGCAAACAGTTGTGGTAGGGGTGACTGGTCTGGGGAAATCAAATCGACAAGATCTTGATGTCTTGGTACGTCTGCAAGTGAAGGTGTGGTGGTGCACCTGTAAACTACTGACAATTGGGTACATGGGATCACTTGGTTCTGGCAAAGCTGCAGACATGAAACTGTCGATGAATTTTGCTGCTTGTTGTCTGCCTGTCAATGTTTCCATGTTTGGTGAATTTGCTATCCAAAAGAAGGCATGCACATGAGGACTACCTCTGTTTTGAAATTCAATGCGTGCGAAGTGGTCAACTACTGTCCCAAGAGGTGAAGTGTCTGGTAACAGGACAGAGTGTAGGTATTCCTCCCAACGTTTAGAGAAATAGAGGGATGCCTTTACTGGATTGCGTCTTATCATCTCTGTTTTTGTTGATGAGGTTAGTGTTGGCAATATCGTGTCCGGTATATCAGGATCTATGAACTTGTACATTTCTAACCATGCCATGTCATTAGAACTTAAGGACAGGAAAAATGTTGGTGGTCCTAGCATTCGTATCTTAGCCATTAAGTCGTGTAATTGGTCTCGCCAGTAAGCCGCAGTACCTTTCATATATTTCATGAACCTGTAGTCATCTGAAACAATATTTTTGTAGTTGTCCTGCAGAATGTCAATAGCTGTAAGATTTTCAGTTGGATTTCTCAGGCGTACTGCTATAGAGATATGCGCCTGCAAAGAATGCTGCTCATATACATACAATGCCCAGAATAAGTAACTAGGGCATGTGGCCCACCTCTTATCCCTGTTGAGCAATCTGCACGAGAAGTACTGTTTCCTTGTAAGACAGTTGGTATTTGTTGAACAATAACTATGTGTTCCATAGGGAAAGAGTTTCGGAAAACACAACTCTTCAGCTGTTTGATCTGCAAATATGTTTATGGGTTTCCCTTTCATCCATGTCAAGGCACAAGATATTGTTTTGGTGTCTGGCAGTATATAGTCTGAAGGAATGACAGAAACTTCGGGCATGCATTGTTCAGTGCTATCGTCTGTTGTGGGAACAACCTGTGACATGTTATTAGAAGCCATGTGTTGAGGAAACTGCTGTGAGACACCCTCCGTGTCAGAATAAATATCCATAGTCGGCTTTACTTGTGAGTTAGTGTTAGTGGTAATACTTTTATAGACACTGTCAGAGTTCATATTAGGGCACGTATAGTTTAAAGCCTGTGAGTTACAGGGGTGTTGTGTTAACAAAGGTGGCTGACACTGGTCATGTTGAGATTGTTCAATGTTGTCTGTATGCTGATTTCCTTGATATGTTTGAGGTAATATGTTATGCACAGAAACATTTGCATAATGACGATTGTTGTACACAAGCCATTGGAGCCCAGTTTGCATGTTGTTTATGTTGACAATACTTGGCTTATTGTTCTGTGTAGCATTATAAACCAATACGGTGTGATCATGAGCTGGTAAACGTGGTAGTACAGAACACACTTCCTGAATGTTTACTGGAAAGTTTATGCACTGTCCACTTTGAGCAAACTGTCCACCAGAAGGTAATTTCATCAACTTAATGTACGGATGTGCCTGCGATAACATATGTATTTCTGTATCGGTAAGTGATACAAGTTCACTAGGAATATCGCCAGGGTACAAGTTTCTTGTATGTTTTGGACTGACTTCTTGTCTGTTGTGATAGCGGAAGCACATGCTACATCTAGGTTCTAGCTGTTTGGATAGTTTCCTCTGCAATATCAGTTGTTGGCAGTCAATGCAGTAATGCTGTGGCAAGTTCTTAAGACATTGAAACATGTGCATGTTATTGCAGTCATCACTGGCTCTTTGCCTTTTATGAGTACTTTCAGCATTGTGTGTATGTGGCAGTTGTCCTGTTTCTGATGGTATAGAGTGGACATATTTGTTGATTAACACAAACACCAGTTGAGGAAGTTTTAAGTTCTGCCATGAGGTGTATGTCAGATTTTACTCTATACATGCTTTTTGTCTGGGATTTGCATGTAAGTTCATCTGCAGATGGCAATAGACTGTTTGGAATTTGTATGCGTTGCACATCCAGTAATGGCACAAAGTGATTTGCTCTGTACCACCCATTGTCCTCATGAAAACCTGACCACAGTATAGGTAGTATGAATGTTACTTCATTTAAGTTACACCATGGCTGTACTAATATATCAAACTTGTCTCGGATGGATGTGTTGGCATCTGGATATACAGACAATATTGGATAGCCTGTAGCATTGGCTAAGCACTGGATTTGTGTCATACTGGACCATGTATTGTCCTCTATAGTTAACATTAACTCTGTTAATAAAAAGTCTTCTATGTCACTGGATGTGATGTTGTTTGTGTTTATAGAATACACATGTCCACTGTATGGCAGGTACTGTTGCATGTGAGTTGTTAATTGTTGATGTTTGACCTGATCTTGTCGGAAGCTGTGCAGAAGGAGAAATATGTTCAAGACACAACGTAGGCGAAGTTCAGCTGCCATTACCTCTGTGTTAACAAGTAAAATACTTTGAGCATTATACAAGCAATTCATATCAGAAGTTGTGTTGATAGCTACAAAGTCACTTTTGTAAGCAGATGGAATTAGCTCACAAGATTTACTGTCAATATGTCGTCTATTCACAAGCGATGTTGAAGGGGCAGGAAATGGCACTAGTGTCACTTCTTTAGATACTTCATGGAGAGCTGTGTGTAGTTTTCTATGATCGCTCTTGTTTGCCCGAATCTTTGAGAAGAAATTTCTGAAGATCTGTTCCCTGGAAGCCATCTGGAATATAAGACAAAGCATCTATATATTCTTTTTTTTCATAGGAATTACTAACTGACAGTTTAATGGTCAATTTCTCTAATCTTAGCACACTCACTGGTAAAAAGTGATATTTTCAATATCATGAGAATGTTACACAGTAAACACCTGACTTCAGAACAACGTTGGATTTAAGTTGGATTTTGGTTGAAACATCGGTGACCTAAACTCAACATTTATTTGATGTCCAAATGCGTGTTGTGGATACGCCAAAAAATAATGTTGTAAAATTATGGACATTGGTATCTGGGCAGGTATTTGACTTCTGATCCTCCCAGGAATATTTATTTTTGAATATAGCATATTTTATGAACTACTTAAACTTACGCTCGATATTAATTAGGAAAAGATATGAGTTTATGTGTTTTGGAGTCAGAATTGATGTGACAGGTAATGTCTTCTTACAAGAAAATTTTCTTGCTGAATTGTATTTGAAACAGTTCTACAGGTCCTGATGTATGCAAGACATAAATGAATAAGTGACAGACATGTGTGCAAATTGGTATCACACACTATCCAATTATTGTTCTTTTTTCGGTGATAATTTTTTTCCTTGAGTAGGTGTATAGTGGTATTTGAAGGATGTAACATAACAATATCTCTCTATAGCATATGATATTGTACTTAATATTGCATATGTACAGTGTACAATTAACCCTGTTTTTCAGCAGTCACCCTAGGGAGTGGCAAAAGTGGCTGCTGAAGTCAGGTTAAAGGCATTAAGAAATAAGAACAAAGATGTTGGTTGCGGTCATCTTAAAGATGGCTGTTCAATGCATGTAGTTGCTTCTGGCAGCTGGCTGTTAATGTGAATTTCACTGCTTTCATAGTCTTATTGGAGATTATTTATAAATGGAAATGCAATGAAGGATCTCAACACGAGGAAGTAACTTACATATTTAATATGGTTATTGTGATTCCAATAGTGTCTAGCATTACCACTGAAAGTGATTAAATACCCACACATGTGTGCTTGATACTTGAACTGGGAATGCTTATTTCCATTTTTGGTAATGGTGAACAGTGCCCACCACACTCATACTCAATACAAACACTATCTACATAACAATTGTGACCATAGTATCTCAGTCTTAACTAAAGTTATTGAGCATATACAGTTTCTTTTCTATTTTTTTGTAACAGCGAGCTTGGCCCACATGCCTTACTTTGAATCCCAAAAAGTCATGTTCACAGAAACCAGCAATTCACCATATTTTATACAAGAAACTCATTCAAAGCTTATAGTTACTGAGTGGAAATGAAGTTTGGAAGTGTAAAAAAGTGACATTGACCCCTAAAGCAAAAGTCAAACATAACAATTGTGTCTTGTTGAGTTACATCTGTGTCGCAAAAAACAATTAAATCTATGAAGTATTTCATGAGTTGTGATCCAGATACAATTTCTTCTATTTCAGGTAACATTGTCCTTGACATTGACCCAAAAAGGCCCCAAAGTGATATCTAACCCGGATCTTGTGATGTCACATACACGACCCCAATTTGTACTTAAACTGTGAAGAATTTCACAAGTTATCACCCAGAAAGCATATTTTTATTTGATGTAACACAGACCTTGACTAGCCCAATTATTTGTGCGCAACAAGAGCGTTTCTATAGATACGATGGTCGCACAACAGAAATGTCCGTATGATAATTGGTTTGTGCTTGCAGTCGAATTATTGACACTAAGACCATGACATGCATTCCATATGTCTACCGAAAATTATTTAAATCTGTCAAGTCCTTCATTAGTTATCATCAGGAAACAATTTCACTATTTTTAATATGGTGACCTTGACACTCATCCCACCAGCCCCAATATCGAACTTGACCTCTATCTTACGATGTTACACATTTGTACCAAAAAGCATTGAAATCTATCTAGTCCTTGATGAGTTATCATCCGGAAACACTTTTCCTACTTTTAGTATCATTTACATTGACACTGATCCCACCAGCCCCAAAATCAAAATTGACCTATATCTTATGATGTTAAACATGTGTACTAAAGACATTTAAATCTGTCAAGCCCTTCATGATATATCATCTGGAAAAAAAAAAGAATCCGACCGACCAATTCACAGACCGAACAACAGTCACCGACCGAACGACAAGCTCACTTCTATATAACCCCTTGAAACTTCGTTTGTGAGGGTATAATAATTGGTTTCCTGTAATTGAAATTTCAAGTAATTATGTCTTGTTAGCAACAGATATAAGTACCTTAATCATGACTCGGACATTTCTTTGTGAAATGTATGTATCTATATATCAGGGTGTCATATTTCTGCTATGTTTAGAAAGGGAACAGTGATGTTGCTGTTTTATTGAGTCAGAGCTACATATATTGATCGTCTTCATTAACGTGAATGAACCTGGTCTTGATGTTATGTGCACCCACAGAATTATGTCCAGAAGACATGTTGAATATGGATTCAGCCTTTTAACATTAGCATTCCCAAAACTTACAACAAAATAATAAATGAAGAACTGTTTTATTAAAATAAAAATTCTAGTATTGATAACATTGTACAACTATGACACATGAATGGCAGAGCATGAGCTGAAATGTCACATAATATATGCTGTAACAGCGCAATATGTTATACATGCAGGAAAGAAAACCATAACTGAGCTGATGATAATAGCACCATTTTATATGCATTTGTTATAAACATATCAACACACATATATCATTATGAACAGACATCACCTGATTGCTAATACTCCACTTACCAACCATCTTCCATGCTTATCAAAGAGGAAGGAAGAGAGCATAATGTTATATTCACATTCTCAATGGTAGCTTTTAGAACAGTTTGCGGGGTACATATCTCTTTAAAAATTAGTCTTCATAACAATGTCTTTGCAAGTTGCCTGTAAGTCAGGAGTATGTTAATCCATTAACATTACCAATGTTTCACAAAAGGATATTGGGTTAAGGGCTTACTACACTCCTCCCCTGCATGGTATAGATAAGGTAATTCGGAAAAGCGCAATAATGGCAAAAAGTTGTGTAATGGATGTATGCACAATTGAATGTCAGTAATGTATCTACAGTGATACCCCGCATTAAGAAGACCCCATAATTAAGATCACCTCACTAAAGATGAATCTGCATAGTCCCATATTACAGTTTTGCATTATATTTAACACCTTTATAAAGACCATCCTATTATAAAGATTATCTCTTCCCAGTCCGAATGGTGGTCTTCATGGCGAGGTTCCACTATAGAATTTGGTTATAGTAAGATATGTTAGAACAGTAAAGTAATCTAGTGAAATATAACACAGATCCTTATGTTAACTTTTCACATTGGAGATAGATAAAGACAACGGAATATAATCATTGTTTCCACTTTAAGCAGTTGACGTTGTTCACTAAGTACAGAACATTTTCTAGTCAGTACCGTACACTAGGTTGTTCATTTGATATTTCATTGATTGCTTACATGTTGTGATTTATATATATACAATATGAAGGAATTTTTAGTGTAGCTTATTTTTATTACTTTCCAAATGTGTCTTATAGTATGCAATATAAAGAACATCACTAACAGTCACTTGTGCAAAGGAGCATTCAATTACATCTTTCCGGTATTGACATTTCAGTATATCTCCTATTCTTGCTCAGTGTGCTAGGCAATATTGTAGTAAGCCCTTGAGTGTGAGTAAATTTAACAATGTCAGCTATACCAATATGTATCTAACAGAATTAAACAATATAACAAACTATAAACAGCATGAAACATCAACGGAATATAATAACATATGAACAGTAGCAAACGACAACTAACAAAATGGTAAACTATGAATTTAACATCAAGAAATAGGCATAACATGAGCATTGTATTAAGTTAACATGACATAACGTTGAGCACATAGCAAATATTTCTTTGATGATGCAATCTTTCATTCAAATATCATTAATGATGTAATGCCAAATATGGAAATATGAATAAGGGCTGTTCCAGGGGAAAAGGTGTTGCATTGAGTGGGGGGGGGGGGGGGGGGGGGGGGGGGGGGGGGGGGGGGTTCTCAACGTAGGAAATATTTGTTTGATGATGCAATCTTTCATTCAAATATCATTAATGATGTAATGCCAAATATGGAAATATGAATAAGGGCTGTTCCAGGGGAAAAGGTGTTGCATTGAGTGGGGGGAGGGGGGGGGGGGGTATTCAACATCACTGAAAAATGGGAATAATGCTAGCCGGACAATGTTTATTTTCAGTACCAAACCACCCAAATTTGTATTTCCAGGAACAGCCCTGATATAAAAAATGCAGTAAAGTCGTAACATTTATGTGATATCTGGAGCAAGAAAAGTATAATGACATTAGTGTAAATCCACTCCTGGGCTAAAGTGATCTAGTGAACCTGATAGCGGATGTTGTACATCCAAATAGGGCATAACATAGCAGTTGTGTTGCCATATCTGGATTTACATTTCTTGCACATACTGTGAGGGCACATATATAGGAAGAAAATAGTGTACAATCCTTCACATACCTTGCAGTCCAGACTTCTCGAAAGTTGCCAGAACAAAGGACCTCATATAATTTGGGCCAAACAGACGTGGTTTGCAATGTTATTAGACCAAATGGCAGACAACATTTGAACTACCAACTTTTGCTAATACCTTTGTTTAACATGCTTTGGTTTGACAGAACTTGTTTTGGTACGACAGATTATCACATGTTGTCTCATCAAAATCCCTGACACTTTTTCTCAACTTTCGGGAAGTCTGGCAGTACCATACTTGAAAACACATGTAGTAATCATCTATGGTTAAGGTTCTCTATTTTTCTGGTTCTGATGGCTCCAACTAAGAAAACATATTAACAGGCTATATATATATATAAACATCCTACTTTGAGCATGCAAGAACTGTTTCATGAACAATACGACAATTGCAAATGAGTTATCATAAAGAAAATTGCAACAAAATCTGCCAAAAGTATGTAAAACACTGATATTAACACAAGTAACTGTGAACACTACATTACATACAATCACATTAGCCAGCATTTAGTATTTTGTATCAACAATGGTAAACTATAATACAAGGATGAAAAATATTCCTGGAAAAAGGTGGCCCTGCATATTCCAGCAAAAAGTTTACATTACGTTGTCTTAGCGCAAAGGAAAAAACTTCTACAATATATTCCTGTTGCATGTGCCAATGTTAAAGCACTGAGCGAACGTTTGGGAGCAAATGTATATATATAATATATTAACTCTGAAGGTCATGTAATTACTAGTGTATGACTGTTACAACAGCATAAGCAGATGTAATGAAAAACATGCATTACATGTAGACATAAATAGCCATCTCTGTCTTGGATAACTATTTATCACATATAGAAACAACTCAATGAATCTCATGATTTAAAATTTCAATTACTGTATTTAAGTTGGTTAGATTTTGTCTTTTGCAATAAATGTTGTGAAAATGAGATTTTGGTTTCAATGCATAAACTATTGCACTGATACTTGCATAACATTTATATAATATTTTATGGATTTCAAATATACTCAACACAAATATAAAGTATCCACTTTACTGTATTAAAGTTTGTAGAATATGAAAACGAAAACTCAAAATTCTATGTGTACACAGATGCATTTCAGTTATCATTGGAAAGGCATAAAGTATTCTTGAAAATCTGCTGCCACAACTTAATTGTCTTTCCCTTTATTGTGATAAGGGTTCCAGTAAAATGTCAGAGATTCTTCGTAATATTCACATTTATTGGAATTAATTCACATTCTCTACCACTTGTGGATAAATGAAATCACAAAATATTCATAAATAAATCAACTGGTTCTCA
Source organism: Corbicula japonica (assembly GCA_038501625.1). Taxonomy (NCBI): domain Eukaryota; kingdom Metazoa; phylum Mollusca; class Bivalvia; order Venerida; family Cyrenidae; genus Corbicula; species Corbicula japonica. Next base: position 10,440 of record JAZAYU010001112.1, on the reverse strand, counting down.
AAGAACAACGCAAGAAATTTCAACCATTTCCAATTACTTCCCTTTAAATTGTATATGTAGTGTTCTGTAAGTCATGATCAATTGTTATTCGATTGTCAGTTCCTCAGGTCTTTGCCTTGAAGTTTATTATTCATGAACAATGAAACTCAAAAACAATTTAGATTAATTAAATAAACACCATTCAAAGCCCTCCGAGCTAATGAAATGAAATTATGGTAATGGGAAAACAAGCACAAAAAGTGGATACTTTTTATTTTTGTTCAGTATATATATTTCTGCATGTGAAGTTTTATTTTCTATATCTAATATAACAATATGAATAGTTTTGCAGTTGATTGTTGCTTTCTTCTGAATGTATTGTTTATAAATATGTCTAAGATAAATGCTGATCGATCTGATAATGTGACGTAGATAACATGACATGACGTACTTGTGTTCATTATTCGCCACACAATGATAAATGGCCAAAAATTAAACTGGCCAAAATAACAAACAGGCACTTTAGTGCAAATTGAACAAAATATGACAAGCAAAAAAAATCTCAATTGATGTTAAATGAGTAGCTTCTTCAAAATTGAAATGGTACAGACACACTTTCCATCTCTAATATAACATACTAATATCACTCTTTTACACTATCCTGCAACAAAAAAAATTCTCTCAGTTTCAATGGCACTAGCTCACATATTTCACAAGTCACTTCAATAGCATATACCTTGTTAACCACCTGTCCCAAACCATGTATGATTGATATCTAATCTCGACCTAAGATATCATCAATGTCGAAGGATCTTTTTCTTTTCCTACCAGTGGTAACGTCAAACTCTAAAGGAGCATAAGGCGAAGGTGGATAGCGGCTCAACAAGTTCCCGAGGTTTTCAAACACATCGCTGAACGATGTATCACGTGAATGAGAACTTTGTCCCATCTCAATCTGATCACTAGAACAGACTGTCTCCGATCGCCTATGACCACCAACAACAGGAGATGCAAATGTACAGGACGGAGGTACTGATGTCATGCGTGCATGTGCTGGATACGTTTGTTCACAGTGATATGCAGGCACTGGTGTATGGCAATCACTGTTCATGTGTATATCGTGATCTGAGGAAGGTGTACTTTTACCAGACAATGCATCACTGTCTTTGACCCCACATACTCTAGTGTATGAATGGCATAAATATTCATCAGGTTTACGTCCACCGGACACAACAAATAGGAAAGTTATCCCATTTAATCTCTGTGCCAAGTGGTCAGCAGTCACTCCCTCAGACAGCATAGTGATCGCCTTCATGCCGACAAGTTGCTCTGCTTTGTCATTGAAAAGCACAAAGGATTTTGTTGATTTGTTGTCTTGTACAGTCAGACACAATCGTAGCCCTGTAGCCGACACCCTATATAAGCGGTTGCATTTGTTGCAGCTGTATATGTCCATCTCCAGTTTCTTCACTGTCTTCCTGCAGGGAATGAACGGGCATTGGTCATAAAGTGAAAATGTTACACCAATAACTTTTCCCTGAACCTGCTGTTGTACATTTCTTTCTTCCAGCGCCTCTAAGGTTGATATAGCCACTGGGTTCACTTTCTGTGGAGATCGGTTGATAATAGATGAACCAGTCAAGTCCATGCTGTAAAGTCGTTGCAAGTCTGGGTGTACAGGATTTAACGAAATTGTACCACTGGAAGAATTTACCACAGTGTATGTGCCCAGCTGTTTCACTATGCAGTTTTCAATTAACACAACGTCGCTGACATTCCCACCGAATGCGGTTATGGATTTTCCCCAGAATGATACATCAATTGTCGCAGTACCATCATTGACAGTGATATCTGTGCGCTGACTACCGTTGCCAGATGTTATAGGCATACCTATGCTTGCAACAACCCCTGCAAAAGTCTGTCGAGTGCAGCCATCTGCAATCAACTCGGCTATATTCACTAAAGGGATAGCAGGTTTAGAGAAACTGTTATCGCATTCTTGAAATGAACTTCTTGGAGTGTACACCAGCTGAATGCCCGGACTAGCCATGCTGTACATTTCACTGCACTTGTTGACCTTGAGATTTGTGAAAGCATATGTCATGTTCTCTTTTAGACTGTCAGCTACCATGTTTGCTTCAGCCGACCAAGCTATCATGTCAATCTTTCTGGTATTGTCATACAAGACAAATGATATCCTGCTACCGCCTGCTTTTCCCCATTGTTTCAGTGGGCACTTTTTCTCTACAGCTGCAATGACATTGATGTCACAGCCTGCCTTAGCGATAGTGACATCACAGAGTTGGGTATCCCTGGAAGAAAACAACAACCACCATTATACAAAACATTGGGCAAACTTTGGCCATGAATGTAAAAGATAGGCAGACATTGTGTATGTAGTAGCAAAATTTATCTTCATTCCAGCATGTAACTAAAAGGGTTGCAAGACTCCTATGATTAACTCTAGGCAAATACTGCAGGTGTACTGTTCAGAAAATGTCTGATTTACAGTGAACAGAAAACAACAACTTACTGCAATATATACACTGCAACTCCATTACATCACAGGTCTTGGTATACAAGTGTGCCATACACTATACTTAGAACGGGATATAAGTAAATAATTGCGCTAAAACACCGAGGATTCATTTGCTTTTGCTGTCAGATGCATGTATATTGCAGTGATGTGCAATTCACACGTCATGTAATTTATGGGTACATCAGGGAGTATTTCCTGCGCTAGTCAAATGTTGTAAAACAAATTTCTTCATAGAATTCAGCATGATTTATTTCAAATGAAAAGAAGTTTAATAATGTACAATGATCGTTGTCATCACCTTCCAACATTACTGTATGATTGTTCTCAGTACTTTCAACTGATCAACGATCATGGTCAGCATTGTCAGTTTCATCCTTGTCCCTCGTTAACCAGCCTGGTAAGGCTATTTGTATCGTGAAGGAAATTTCAGCCGTACCGCATGAGCTTGGCAGTGTTCACACTTAATGTTCCTCACAAAGGGGGTTTCATGTCAAATCAGAAGCAATAGAATTGTGAAAAAGCTCTTATTCATCTAAACATGTACAATGTTAGATTGCTTCAAATGGTGAACTTGTAACCCATGCATATGAAGTGTAATGACCAATATTTTTCTGATAATGATGTAAGGCGACACAAAAGAATATGCGTTTTGAGAAGTTGTTGCCAACCGTCATTCAATCATGTGATCATAATTTCCCAACCAAAAAATAATGAACAAACATAATTATACATTGTTAATTTACAAAATATTGGGATCCATAGACCAAGCGCAATATATTGAATATCACGATATAAAAGATTGTGATGTAACAGAGCGGCAGTGTACTGTTTAAGCATGAGGAGTGACCATATGAGAATGACCAACAGTGCATTTGGCTGTTACACACAACACCTAATAACATTAGGCCAATGGGTCCCTGAAGATTGCACGTGTACAGTACCAACATAACAGACTGACAGACGTCCACACTTCAACAACCTGGTCTTTGACAGTATAATTCCATAACGTGGCTTTACATTTCAAATTTCTCAACTTTGTTACTAATGTAAATTAGTCTTCAATTTAGTCTGCAACTATTACATTCATCAATCTAACCCACTCTTGTATGTAATATTACATGCCCTGGAACTTTAGGCACAAACATACAACATTAGTTGGGGCTTAAAAAATTATAATTTCCTAAAATAATTGTTTGGCCCACGCGGCTATAAGTGATAGTAGGATTTCTGAAACGTCACAGGAATACAAGTTCATGCATGTAGTGGTCTCTTCATCAATGCTAAATACAGCACCATTCCTGAAGTTTCATTAAAAAAAGCACCATCGGTTCATAAAATATTTCTAAACCAATGGGCTAGAAAATGCCAACAGTGTGACAAAACATGGTGACACTTTCCAAACCACCTTTGTTCAGACCATTGCTTCAGGCCATATAAAAATGATATCTCTGTTTCCTGTAACATCATTAAAAAATGAGGGTTGGTAGGTAGGGTTTTTATGTTATATTATTTTTTTCCCATGCTCCAAATTTTTCAGGCCTGTTAAGTACAGGATGCTATGACAACTCTTCAGTCAGCTTTTGGGGCAGTAGAATAAAGGGCTTTTCATCGTAAATTGGGAAGTCATAGGAATAAGTATTTTCATAATTTGTGATATTTGAATATCTTGCCGTCATCTTTATCATCGCGAAAATATGTCAGGATGGACTTATAGTGACACCATTTCCAAATTTGTACTCATCGAAACTTACTGAAAATGTGGTTGTATATGTTTGGCTGTATGGTTCACAATGAACCACTTTATCAATTTCATCAATTTTTGGGAGTTCTTAGCAGATACGACACGTTTCTGTTCGTTTTTGTTCACACACACCAGCTTCGTGGAAACTATAGATGCCTCCATCTTATGCAATACCCGATATGGTCATATCTAAGCAACAAAGCGGTGCTCAATAAAAAATACACACCTCAAACGTCACACACAACTTTTTTTACACGCGTCGAACAAAATGATTTTCAACCACCAACAACTTGATAGACCTAAAAAAATCACTTGGGGGTAAAATGGAGGGTCGGTCAAGTTACAGGAAACAGACATATTTCTTTTACGCCTCACAAACAGCTTGAGCAAAGAAAAGTTTCACTGTTCTTTCAGTAAACTATTCATTTATTGGACACCAAATAATGATGAAATGAAGCATATTATACTTAGATTAATCAAAATTTAGGCTAGAATGCAGTTTACCGGTACGGATGTTTACATAGAGCTTGCGTAATAGTTATATATTAGTTATATAATGCAGGCGGGGGCGTGGGGGCGGCAGCCCCCATTCACCACTATATTTTTAACTAACTGTTCAATGAATAAAAGATGAATAATGCCAGCGGATTTATGGGGCGACAACAGCTGTACCGGTAAACTGCAGGTGTCCCAAAATTTATGCTTGGTAGATCAAAAAAACACCTCAAGAAAACCAATACATATTCGCTTTATAAATTTATCCAACACATCTGCACTAGTATTGCCAAATTAACATATGGCGGCCACGAAGACAAAAGACATTGTTCTAAGTACCATATCACTCAAAAAAGCATTGGAATTCAGTTTTTTTTTCCATAACAGACTCCGAAATACGGCGTCGTCCATAGGAAAAATATTTAGGCCTACCATCTTTCCCCTTCACAAGATGAGAATTTCCCCACAATAATGGAACTTCTCCATCAAAAACAGACAAAAATGTATCAAAAAGACAATATCTATACAAAACCAATCGATTTCCGAGTTCAGTTACTTTACAGGTGTAAATGAATAGTTAAAATCGTGATGAGCAAGTTATTAACATTTCACCAGTATCGTCCGTACCAGACCACACCATATTCAAAATAACTGTAATGATGATAGACTCTTGCACAGCAGTCTTGACTGTTAGCATTACAGTCTAGTCAGTTTCATGGTCTTGTCTGGTGCAGACTTTACCAGTGAAAAGTTAAAAACTTCCCAGACATTTTTTACAGGGGTAAACAAAATTAAGATTTAACAGAAACCACTGAAACTGAAATACCAATAGTTCTTTAGCAATTACTGGCATTGGCAATTATTGGCATTAGAATCCCCATTACACTGTAAGGTAGACTGTTAGGCCATTTGACAGGCAATGTCATTACCAGTAATAAGTGTTGGCAAGAAGTAAAAACATTTTTTTTAACAGTACCCATCATGAAAATGGCACATTTACTATATTAAAAGAACAGAAGTTTTCTTTGCTTGTTTTAATGTGCATAATAACGTGTATTGCATATGTATTTCCCTAAGATTTGATAAGAGATTAATCATTATCCCCAACACTGGAAAAACACGCGCTAATTATCCCCTTTGACAGGATAGGGCCACTACCCCAATCCCTAAAAAAACCCTTGGGCATTGTCTTGTGTAGTTTGTATAAATATCTTTGTAATTCATGGAAATAGAAGTTCAGCAGCAATTCCATTTAAACCAAGAGATGACACTTTTATCTTTGAAAATCCCAACAAAAATATGCATTTTGAACCTGAGCATTCACCTAAAGGGTCATTTTTTTCCTCTAAAATTGAGGTATTTCTGGTTTATAATTCTGGAAACCCCTTAAAAATGGACAAAATGCCTTTGAAATTATGCAGACAGAGAAGCCCCCAGATCAGTCATCTATCATTTCCATCACACTACTTCTCTGTACTGTTCTAAGGTGTATAATTATAAGTATAATATACTATTCTAATGTATAGGGATTAGTGTTGTCCAGTGCAGAATAGAAGGCCACCCCGTCCTGCCCTTCTTACGAACCACCCTTTTGCGCAATGGGCGCTAGCAAACCATGCCCACCTGCCTTAATAATGCCCAGTCATAATTGCAATCATAGTTATCAATCACTTCTTTAAATATCGTAATGCACTGATCTGACACCTTTAAACCTGTCAGAACACAGCGTAAATGCCTGTACCGTGCCATATTAATACCTTTCCGCTAACTGATTGCATCCAGCATACATGTAGCGTATTACATGTCGGCCTTTTTTGTTCTCTGATCGGTGTATTAACTGTATTTGTGGGTTGCTGCTTAAGACAAGTTTGACAGCATATAGAGGATACAACATGAGTGATCATTTTATACTGAAATTATTAAACGAGCCATCTAAATCGATATAAAACGAGGCAAAGAGTAGAGCAAAATTTAAACATATGTAATTCAAAACGATACCAGCTTCTGGGTCATTTTGTTTTCGATTAAAAGGATATGAAAATGGCTTTGTTGCTGTTGTTGAATTTCATAATAGCCTTTCGGCGTATTGCTATCTTACGGAGTAATCAAAATGTCAGAAAGATATAATTATGTCCCGTGGATATTATTAATTAAAGGGATGCTTAAGTTCCTAACAGAAGCTGCTTGCTTGCCTGAAGTGGTCAGATGGCAAAAGTAAGTGATAAATGTTTTGATCGCTGATAACGCAGATGAATAGTGATTCAGCTACGATATATAACTAGTTATATATCGAAAATATATAACCGGTGTTATTACACTCCCACACCGGAAGATATGTGATAAATTCAGGTATCATTCAATCCCTGCACAGAACCAAAAGCCGTAAATATAATTTACATATACGGGAAAACAGGGATTGCACATTAACCTGTCTATAGGCAATATCTCTATTACCATATGGTTCAAACACTCTGCTGCATGCAGTAGTTCGCAATAGTTGAATGTAAAGCTATAGAAAAATACTTCCTGGCTTCTCATTCCCACCCACCCCTTAAAAAGCACTCAGCTGAAATTTTGTCATTTTGAAAAAAAGAACTTACATCAAAAATCATATTACAATTATGAATCGGCAGACTACGAAAACACAGTATGACACATAGAAGTGCATATCGGCAATTCATAGATGCCGAGACTCTCACTTGTCTTTAAACTACACAAGCTTCGTTAGAACAGTGAGAATGATAAATAAATAGTTAAACCCACCTAATGACCCCACTTCTTCCCAACGTTAGGATGAGAATCTGGGAAATAATATCCTATAGCCTAATTGCCAATTCATATTGTCATTTTTTTCTTCACATACAAATAATTAATTTCATTAAAAGCATTGTTTTCTGTATGAATTATTAATTACTCCTCAAAACCTACACTCACCTAAACTGAAATACACTTTACAAGACAACTTGTACTTGTTTCCTGATACGAGAACCTGTCAGAGCCAGTGTGAAGTTGTCGAACCAGGCTTAAACCCCCAGTGGCAATTTGATTTGCCACTGACCGTTCCAAGGCGGTATCCCTAAAGGTTCTCTTTTTCGACAAGTGTTTGTGGCGTCCTTTTCAATTGCAATACTTACAAGAAGCATGCCCTCTTTTCCTGCATGGGGTGGATGTGTTTTGTGAGTGTGGCGATACCTGATTATGATAAGCATATATTTCTTTTCTAACATAATCAGCCAACTGCACAGACATTGTGTTGAATAAGCACTTACATGGCTACACTACAGTATGTACACAGCTCCAATCTTCATGAATAACCAATACAATCCAGTTGATTGCAACAAGCCAATAACCACTGCACCTGAAAGAGCAGGATAATACAATAAGATGTATGTCATATTGAACAACAGACTGTCCTGCGGTAGGTTCCGGGTTCAAACCTTGGTTCAAGCGTGGATTTATTAGAACCATTGTTACAAATGGCGCCAACGTAGGGCCTGCCAAGGATGTTTAAACACCTCTAGATCACTCTACAAGTGAATCTCTGTACTCAATGGAAATTCCATTACAAATACCAATCTGGAAGTGGTGTATGTAACCAGGCCATGGTTGAGTTAGTACCACTCTTGTACTATCTCGCTTTTGAGCTAGCTTTTTGTAAGAAGGGTTCTGCAAAATCCACGCCTGAACCAAGGATTGAACCTGGAACCTCTCGCATGACAGTCCGACGCTCCACCATGTCACCGTTTCAGCTACCTCTATGGCGAAATAATACAAGCGCAATACTAACTCAACCATAGCCTGGCCACATACACCCCTTCCAAATTGGAATTTGTCCTCGAATTTCCATTGAGTACAGAGATTCACTTGTGGAGTGATCTCAATGTGTTTAAACATCCTTGGCATGCCCCACGTTGCGCGCCATTGTAACAACCTTACCAGGGTTCTGGAAAAACCACGCCTGAACCAAGGATTGAACCCAGAATCTCTTGCACGACAGTCCGACACTCTACCACATCGTCATTAAAGCTAGCTCTATGGCGAGATACTACAAGTGTGTTACTAACTCACCCATAGCCTGGTTACATAGGTATGCAAGGTAAATTGGTCAATATGTCTTCATTTTTTTTTGGGGGGGGGGGGGGGGGGCGGGGGGGGGGGGGGTTTGACATGTCTTCATTATAATGAAGGTTAAAATGCCAGAGGGCTTGAAAAGTCTTAGAGTTTACAATTAACAGAGGAGTTGAAATGTCTTGCTCCCACCTGCTTCTGAGCTTCAGGATCAGTTTGAACAAGGGAAATTTAAAAGAAAGACAAACAAGGTAACATCTAGAGGAAAAAACAAATATTGCATTAATTGGATTGCAAACAAACAAAACAAAGAAATGACGTAAAAAAACCCGCCAAATATCGTAATTCCCCACGCCATAATCTAGGTCATTTATTCACTTACAAAACTGGCCCTCAAAACTACTTCTAACAGTCATCAGTCATCTTAACACGATATCAGACCCTTGCATGCACGATAATGTTACTGTTGACAACTCGAAATTGTTGAAAGCGAGCAATCGCCAGACACAGTCCGACGCCATTATCTAGGTCACTCGGTCACTCGCACTACATTGTAAACAAACCACGCAAACCACTTCCTTCACTTATAATAACCATACTCTGCATTGAATGCATACAAACCCACGATTCCAGAATAATGACGCCGTCACATTACCTATTTATAACACACAAAATCCTGAAGAACACCCTCGAAATGAAAGAGAAACATGTCAAGCACCATCGATTCCCACAAAACATACCCCAAAAACAACATTGTTTAATACATATAACTAATACTTACGCTTTCACTCATCCGCTTTCAAATTCGTCACATAGCTGACAACAATTTAATTCACTTTATATTACAATAACAATAACGATAACAAAATACTGAGCTGTCGGCCTTCGTTGTCTTGCTGTCCACAATATGGCGACCCACATTGGCGTCACTTCACATTGCGCATGCGCTATATTAAGCATGCGCATCTATCCTGGACACAATACAACAAGACTGTTAATATATATCCAAACTAAGTAGCATTAATATATCTACGCTACCTTATACCGTCTTGAAAACGAATTTAAGGCGCTTGCACGTTGCAACGACATTGTTTATTTTATTATAATTTTACCCACAAATGCTGCTACCTTGATAAAACTTAAGAGTTTTATGAAATATGTTTTCAACGACTGGCTCTCATTTTGGATCTGACTAATCTTATTTTAACCCAAAGGTTTGATTTACGCATTTAGTCCGTTAATTTTACTCAGCTGGGGGAGGTTCTCGGAAATAAATTATCCGCGATCTCTTAAAGCGTATGGATCGTTTAAATTTTCTTCTGAATTTGAAAGCTATTTAGAATTTATACTTTAACCCAAATTCAAATGTGCACTTATACGATTTCGCGTTTCTTTCCACCAATTAACAACAGAAACTGGTAGACATAAAATTATAGGTAGAAACGACAGAATATGTGGCAGCTGTGACATTTACGCTGTGGAAACAGGGTATAAATTACTAAATTTCTCCTTGTAAGAAAAAAATATTTTGTATAGTAAAATTTCATAACGTCCTTTTTATAGTCTGAACGACCCCCCATAACCTTACTTATAATTGGTTACTTTATATTTATACTTA